>JAWPHD010009324.1:0-105038 GCA_037043455.1 Cyrtodaria siliqua | reverse complement strand
TTTTAAGTCGCGTTATAATGATTATTTGATTATCATGTTACATCATAGACACATCATGTAACCTAAACATTGTGGTGCAACATTGTATTGATGTTTGGTGTTAGTTTACAAAGTATTTAAAATACCTTCACACGTGGTTTCGCTGCTCCTTTGGTTTATTGACAATAAATAAACCAATCTCATTAAAATCAGACCCTTTACCACGTTACGATACTGTACGCTACGAGGTGCGGAGAGTATCAAAGCGTAATTAGGATTTGATTTTAACGAGTTTATTGTCTGCCCATTTGTTTGATTGGAAATAGTGGTAATTAATACAAATATTATATATATGTTCAATTTGTTTCATATACAGTGTTCATAGTCATATGCAATCCATTACCATGCAGCAACAAGAGAGCTGTGTTACAGGCTGCACTTATGCGGCTTACTTAGCAGGTCAAAATGAGGTGCCGTAAATCTTATAAAGTCTTTATAAACAACATGTTTTTAAATAAACTTCTTGGATATGGTCAAATCTAGGCAGCAATTTGACAAATAAATAAACATAAAGCGAACACCATATGTTGAACCGCACATCTGGTGGATCGAGAAATGTAAAGCGTGATTCCAACGAATGAGTTCCATGACGGCTCTTATTTATTACATCTGTTATATTTAATAAGTAAACACACATCAACTAAATATACATAAACAATTGTGGTTGGTTAGTTAATGCGTTAAACAATGTGTTCGTTATTAAACTGTATATAGATAGGCGTGTGTTTTTATTTTGTTTTATCTTTTAAAAACAGGTAGATGACACCTTTTGTACGGAAATAACTTAAGAACGTCGAGATTATAATTTCTGTATAAATACTCACAAACCACCACATGTCAAAAAAGTATCTGTTCATAAGAGGTAATATCAATAAAAAAGTTAATGGCATAAGAGCGTTTCGGTGAAACATCATATAAATATAATTCGATAAAACGCCTCTTCAATCCCGAGCAGACGTATCGGCAAACACTTGACGCAAGCATCTGCTTAACAGCGTTTAAGTTGTTTTCCTAAGCCTCGTATTAGAACCCAGGACTGTGTCCACAGGTGCGGTAATATGTATACCCATACACGACCGCAACAATTACCACACATAATAACATAATCAAATTATTTGCCAATTTACATAAGGTATTCTCATTAAAATGTGTTCAAGTGCCCCTACATTCTCGACGACTGAGCTTGGGCCGATTTACTTCACGTGTTCAATGAAATGTTGGTCAAATAACAGATTAAAAGACACTTGGAGAACGCATATAGATCGAATATACCTACTTTATATTAAAACGCATATAAATATAGTTAGATTTTGAAGAAAAAAACAACTTTGAAACATCTGGTCGTACTTGTAACGGTTAAGATACCTTTTTCAAACAGTGTTCTTTTGTGAATGAAAACCTCTTCAACGTTTTAAATATAACCGGTGTTCTGCTGGAATGTACTGCTTGTTATTACATTTCTATGGGGAAAAGAATGTGATTTCGCAGTGAAAGAATATTCATAATCGCTAAATATTAGTTTACTAACTCCGAACACAAAAATAACTTACTGTGACGCTGAGTTATGACGTCAATACATTGATGCTAACGTCGACGTCATCCGCCGATAACGTTCAATAAAGCGAAGAATTTCGGTTAAAATCATGCACAAACTGATTTAAAATGTAATAAACAGATTATTTAACTGCTTATAGGGAAATCCTTCAATCGATGGTAAACGTGTTTTGTTTTTAATTACTAAAATTCGCATATGGTCGTTCGTGAAAAGACCATCTGGTGAAGGATTTCCCTATAGGCTAATCGATCCCAGCAGACAAAGAGGCTAGGTATCTCTGATCAAGAGTTAATGTATCTACGTTGTGCGTTTTTGTAATTTGAGTATATAGGCCATAATGACAAGCGTACAAGCGTCTCCGTGGCCGAATGGTTAACGACGTTGCGTTGTAAACCGTCGCCTCTCACCGCTGATGGTTCGAATCCTACTGGGTGAACAACTTGTAAGTGAGCAAGTGTCGATTCTTACGGATGGCGGGAGGTGTACAGTACTGGTTCTACCAAGGGAAAGTGGGTGGTCTGCCTTCAACACAAAAAAATCAACCGGCATATATAACTTTACATGTGTTGAAAATGACGTAAAAACACTATAATTATATAAACATACAAACAAACAAACCATAGACGAATGTTAGATATTACGAAGTTATAAGTGTCGTCTCTTTCAATACACTGGAGTTGCTACTGACTGGACATCAACGTTTGGAGTTGTTCATTACGTAGTAAAAAATGACACGTTTTTTAAAAATATTAAATGATATATTAAAAGGATATTTCTTTCTTTCTTTTCAGCCTACAATAAAGAAATGCATTTTTATTACAACGTGTCGATGCACAGTCACGAGCATTTACTGGAATCAGAGTTTCACGTTTTCCGGATGACACCTAAATCCAACGCTTCACGTCTGATATCTCCAAACTCACGTCTTTCACATTTAATAGAGGTAAGTGTGCCAAGTATCGGGATATAGATTGTTGACCCTTAAAGAGCTCTGATTAAAAATGGATGACACCATATACGAGTGATAATCTTTTATTGAATTTATGAAACGAGTTGGCAAAAATGATATAAATGGGTTTAATAATTGTAATAGTAAATCATCATGAATTTGAGATTCTATTATCACATAACTCTTTAGATGACGTCAGAAAGGGAGCCTTAACATGTCGTCATCGACGTTAAGTTGCATACCACTGGTGTATTATCGAAATATAAAAGTGGTTATTATACTCATAGGCCGTACGTTATGTGATAAATGATGTATACTTATATGTAAGTTATGTGATAAATGATGTATGCTTATATGTAAGTTATGTGATAAATGATGTATGCTTATATGTAAGTTACGTGATAAATGATGTATACTTATATGTACGTTATGATAAATAGAGGATCTCAAACGAGTTCCCATTTCATATAAGATTTATGAAACGAGTTATGAATTATTTTAATTTTAACGAGCCTTTTGGCGAGTTAAAATTAAAAATAATTCATAACGAGTTTCATACATCTTAGATGGAATGGGAACGAGTTTGAGATCCTCTATTTATCATACAATAGAATATTAAATGGGTGTTCGACACTGCTAACAAGGGACGTTATGTGATAAATGATGTATACTTATGTGTACGTTATGTGATAAATGATTTATACTTATATGTACGTTATGTGATAAATGATGTATACTTATATGTACGTTATGATAAATGATGAATACTTATATGTACGTCATGTGATAAATGATTTATACTTACATGTACGTCATGTGATAAACGATGTATACTTATATGTAGGCCTACGTTATGTAATAAATGATGTATACTTATATGTAAGTTACGTGATACATGATGTATACATATATGTAAGTTATGTGATACATGCTGTATACTTATATGTAAGTTATGTGATACATGCTGTATACTTATATGTTAGTTATGTGATACATGCTGTATACTTATATGTAAGTAACGTGATACATGAAGTATACTTATATGTAAGTTACGTGATACATGATGTATACTTATGTGTAAGTTATATACATGATGTATACTTATATGTAAGTTATTTGATACATGAAGTATACTTATATGTAAGTTATGTGATACATGATGTATACTTATATGTAAGTTATGTGATACATGAAGTATACTTATATGTAAGTTATGTGATACATGATGTATACTTATATGTAAGTTATGTGATATATGATGTATACTTATATGTAAGTTATGTGATACATGATGTATACTTATATGTAAGTTATGTGATACATGATGTATATTTATATGTAAGTTATGTGATACATGAAGTATACTTATATGTAAGTTATGTGATACATGATGTATACTTATCTGTAAGTTATGTGATACATGAAGTATACTTATATGTATGTTATGTGATACATGATGTATACTTATATGTAAGTTATGTGATACATGATGTTTACGTATATGTAAGTTATGTGATACATGATGTTTACTTATATGTAAGTTATGTGATACATGATGTATACTTATATGTAAGTTATGTGATACATGATGTATACTTATATATAAGTTAAGTGATACATGATGTTTACTTATATGTAAGTTATGTGATACATGAAGTATACTTATATGTAAGTTATGTGATACATGCTGTATACTTATATGTTAGTTATGTGATACATGAAGTATACTTATATGTAAGTTATGTGATACATGATGTATACTTATATATAAGTTAAGTGATACATGATGTTTACTTATATGTAAGTTATGTGATACATGAAGTATACTTATATGTAAGTTATGTGATACATGATGTATACTTATATATAAGTTAAGTGATACATGATGTTTACTTATATGTAAGTTATGTGATACATGAAGTATACTTATATGTAAGTTATGTGATACATGAAGTATACTTATATGTAAGTTATGTGATACATACTGTATACTTATATATAAGTTATGTGATACATGATGTATACTTATGTGTAAGTTATATACATGATGTATACTTATATGTAAGTAACGTGATACATGAAGTATACTTATATGTAAGTTACGTGATACATGATGTATACTTATGTGTAAGTTATATACATGATGTATACTTATATGTAAGTTATGTGATACATGAAGTATACTTATATGTAAGTTACGTGATACATGAAGTATACTTATATGTAAGTTATGTGATACATGATGTATACTTATATGTAAGTTACGTGATACATGAAGTATACTTATATGTAAGTTATGTGATACATGATGTATACTTATATGTAAGTTACGTGATACATGCTGTATACTTATATGTAAGTTATGTGATACATGCTGTATACTTATATATAAGTTATGTGATACATGATGTATACTTATATGTAAAAGTAGGTATACAAGTCGAACAAAACACATTCAACCAAAAACACACGCATTAAAACAAAAATTACAATGTTAATAAGCAAGGCATGTTACAAACGAGTTGACAATAGGGCTACCGCCTTGGAACGGTCAGTGGGGAAAAAAGCCCGCTGGGGGTTTAAACCAGGTTCTAGGATCACCAACCCTCACTCTTACCCTATTGTCATCCCAATAAAACGATAGTGTAAATAAATAAATGCCCGCCATGATATATTTTCTAAATAACTAGGCAGCAGTAATAGGCAATAAATATAACACAAAATCGTGTTCTTATTTTAGGTTGGTGTAACTCTTACCACCATGGTTTTCTAACCCAAAAGTGGCAAGTTCTGTCACAGTCAGGACCAACATTAGGTTAATTATCGAAATATTTTAGAAGTATTTCCCACCTTACAAGTCCTTCGGGTGAGATAAAAGCCGAGGTCTCCACATGCAATCCGTGCATGACAAACCTCGCACCCAAATAGTTTGCATATTTCTTATTTTCGTATAAAACTATATCATAATCACACGTTAGAACAGTCAACTAACACGTGTTTATCTACTGCTATTGTCATCCAGTTTTTCTGCGCTCTTTAATAATGGAAGAAACACACATTGTAGTTATATATATAGAAATATCGGAACGATGAAAAAGGGAGATAGGAGACAGCTATAATTAAAACAGCTTTTGGCATTCCACACAAACATATACTGGTTTCAATTTTATATTATAATTATAAATACGGCATACCATTAGTTATTATTGATTTGCCACATGTCTGCATATTTATTTTTTTAATCTGACAGAAAACGAGCATGTAAACACTTCAAAGGAAAGTGTTTTCTAAGGTAGATGTTCGTCAAAAACCTTAATAGCTGATCGTTTTCTTATACAGGCATGCTACCTTCCTAACGTAAGCGTGTTATAATATTTTATTTTAAAGATAGGCGTTTTAGTATTTTTCTGCTAAGCTAGCCGTGCTAGTATTTTACCTTTCTAAGGAAAGTAGGTATAAAACAGAAAAAGATGCATTCACAGAACATATTTGACCAAAAATAAGCATACAAGACAAACAACAAATATAAGGAAAAATAGAGGCCAAGTATGTGACAACACAAAAACAAAATAGTTGACAATAGGGGTACCACTTTGAAACGGTCATTGTCAAAAACGCTGCTGGTTTTTTTAACCAGGTTCTAGGGTGCACTAAACCTCACTCTTATCCTATTGTCATCCCAATAAAATGTGACCGTTTAAAAAAAAATCCCACACAAGGGTATATCTTCTAACAAACTAGGCCGCATTAGTAGGCATGTTAGTATAACACACAGATGATCCTCTATATATGAATGTAAAAATAAAAGTCAAGGAAGCCACAAATGAATTGGCAGAAGCTAGAGCAACAATAGAATAAACCATTCACAGCACGACATGACAAGATAGAAGGCAAACATCAAACGTTGTTATCCTTTACAGGATTTACTTGGACGTGATCAAAGGGTCCGCAATCTTTCGGGTCATCGCACAATCAACGAGGAAATAATAGTGGCGAACTGTAAATGGGCCAACCTCTGAACATACACCGCGTTGCAAAATGATAGTGCCATAACCTGTTTTGATAAACTTCTAACAGGTTTAATAAAAATCGTATGAAAATGATCATGGCCAAGGATCTTACGAAGTATGTCCATCACGTCATCAGACAAGTCTTGCGTGTTAGACATGTTCTTTCTAAGTAAGCCATGCTAGTATAATTTCTTTCTAAAGTATGCATGCTAGTATAATTTCTTGCTAATGTAGGCGTGGTGGTATATTTTCATTTCTAAGACGGGCGTGCTGGTATATTTTCATTTCTAAGGTAGGCGTGCTGGTATATTTTCATCTCTAAGACAGGCATGCTAGTACATTTTCATTTCTAAGACAGGCGTGCTAGTACATTTTCATTTCTAAGACAGGCGTGCTAGTACATTTTCATTTCTAAGGTAGGCGTGCTGGTATATTTTCTTTCTAAGGTAGGCGTGCTAGTATATTTTCTTTCTAAGGTAGGCGTGCCGGTATATTTTCTTTCTAAGGTAGGCGTGCTAGTATATTTTCTTTCTAAGGTAGGCGTGCCGGTATATTTTCTTTCTAAGGTAGGCGTGCTAGTATATTTTCTTTCTAAGGTAGGCGTGCCGGTATATTTTCTTTCTAAGGTAGACATGTAAATATGTTTTCCGTTCAGAGGTACAGTTACTATTTTATGATATATATATATATATATGTGTATTACACATTATTCCTCACCATAATTATTTTTTTTTAAATATAATAATCTGGTATTTCAGATAAAGGTTTACCAAGTAATAGACCCTAATAACATGTACTCACCCCAGGGAAGGCTTTTAGTTGACCAGAAACGAGTGAGTACGCATGTTCGCGGATGGGTTATTTTTAACGTCACCAAAGTAGTTCAGGACTGGGCAAGTGGAAAAAGCCTAAATCACGGTAACTATGATGCTTTCCAGCTATAAATGTTTGACCTCGTTTGTGCTCAACTTATAGTTGGTTTTGTGATGATGGCATCGAATGCCACACATATGAAGCGTGTTTACTTTAGTACTTGAAAAATAATTGTCAAGACACTAATCACTAGACAGTTGTTTTACGGCTCTAAAAGACAGGAGCAATTTATTTAATGTATCTAAATGCTTGCAAGGGAATATTAGGCATATATTCCAACAAGCTTTATTATTGAGAGCTCTGAACACTTGGAAAAGCGAGAACGAATTACCAAAATCGGATTATAAACAAAGAAGATATGACCATTTAAATGTTCTTCTGAAACGGATGGAAGCCGCGATTTTGAGACCTATGACAGCATAGTTATAAATAACCATAAATGGAATATTTATAAATATGATAATGATTTATAGGAAAGAAAATCACTGCAACTGTAAATTAAGTATTATATATGTTTAATAATTCACTATATGATAAGTTTTTGCAGTCATTTGTGGTAATTTTCTTTGCATTAATACGCCATGTTTGCATATTTAAGTACGACCGTGATGTCATAGTTCTCATAATGGAGCCTTCCATATCGGTTTAAGAACAACATTCGAATGGCCATATCATCTTTGGTTATCATCCGATTTTGATAATCATTTTACATTTCCACCATTTTTTTCATAATAAAGCAGACGAACTTTAAACAAATGACATCACAGAGCTTGTGTATGTTAATTGTATAACGCTATATCGCTGTGTATGAAATGCATGTATTATTTGTATATAACAATGTTTGTAGAAAATACGAGTTTGCATTTTTTGCCACAGACCTATTTTACTGAAAATAGATATGTCCAAGTTTATGTTAATATGTATAGTTATAAACAGGTATGCCCAATTATTAACGTAATCCTAGACAGTTTAATATCAATAACATTCATAATTTCATTTCATCAATGTTATATCTTATAAGTGACCAGAGTATTTGCCAAAGAAAAGTCTAACACTATTCTTAGCTTACAATGATTTTGGCTGTAACTCTAAAATAATTCCAGTGGTCAATGACTTCAGTCAACCTTAGAATGTCCCGCAGAGACCGATATTGTTTCAAAGCCACTCGGCTCAGCACTTTACATGCATCTGCCATCTGTACATACTTTATTAAATCCCCAGTTTGATGAAATTCTGGAGCAGATTTGTTTGAGCTTTTCTGCGATAAATGACATAGGATTAATATATCACAGCATGTCAACGGAATACGCCATATGGGACACTGGATGTGGATACATGAAGTGATAGTATTGACATTTTTCGCACTTCAAGTTTAAAGGAAGATACGGCAATTTTGATTCTTAAAAATCTTGCGATCAACACAATTGGAATTTTCTTAATGCCACCTCAGAAGTTCAAAATAAATTATGTTAGCATATTACTAATCTTCTAGCACCATTGCACCATTGACTTAGCAAAACCTATGCAAAAAGTAACGAAGGAAACATTAGGATTTGAACTTGCTACATGTAGCCTTTGTTTGAATCGATTATAGTTTTACACGTGATAGTAGACTCTAGTGTGCCCAAATTGGCGACGGAACTATACAACTTATGATCACATGTATGCACGATGGCACGCACGCACGCACGCACGCACGCACGCACCACCCTCCCCCAACCAAACACACACAGGAACGCACACACTTTTAACACGTGATGAATGCTTCGACATTGTCATTTGCCTCTTTAAGAGAAGCTCGTATTTGTCTCTTTAAGAGAAGCTGGTTCTATTATACATTTGTAATTGCAGGTTTGTTAGTAATATCACAAACAACATACGGCGAGGACCTAGGGGAGAATGAAGTACGTTTTGCTCAAAGGAATTCTCACCATGATACCAAGCAGCCAATATTAGTGTTATATACAAACGACGGTAAACAGCGCAGTCCGCATTATATCTCTCCGGACGACCAGGGTACGTATAAGTGGACCAATCATTGCTACTTGACGTATAAGTGGACCAATCATTGCTACTTGACGTATAAGTGGACCAATCATTGCTACTGGAAAATGCATTAAGGATTCATTTATAAATTACCAAATAAAACATGCAAAAGCAGCATACTCATGTTAATTAGATAGGGTCATACATATCATTTAGAACCACAGTTTACAACTATGCATTATACACATGCAGGCGTTCATTTACGTATTGAGTTGGCTTATAGTGTTGCTTCTTTCTGAAGATAGTAAAATCTACCTAATTAATTCTATAATAATAGATCAGATAAAACAAAACTGAAAATCAAATATATGTGTTTCATTTGTTTATGACACGCAGAAGACTCCATAATGCAAGTCACCGCGATACTCTACAATGATCCAGGGAATGTTAAGTAAATGCTGTCATATTTAAGGACATAATCATGTCTTTGTCTATATCTGTACGTAGACGCTTTGTAACATTCGTTCAATCCTTCCTGTATTCTAACTTTTCTGTATTGGTTAAATTTAAACAAGTTTATGCGTATATGTGTTGCATATTCTGTAAATCCCCGATCTTTATGCTTAATTACAAATATGAATGTGAACGGATCGTTTGACAAGCCAAACGGCAATCGAGGTTATGTAAGAAGTCCGAAAGCACGTCACGCATATAAGTATGATATAACGATGATCATGTATATATGAATATAACAAACAATCGACTATAAATTGTTCAGGCCAAAGCATGGATTATTATTCTCGCCTAAGAAGTCTAACACAGTACCAGTTATAGAAACTATGATTACTGTTCAGTATAAAACCTTTAAACATATTTAAATGTGTCTGCAAAAATAATAACATCCTTCCGCTGGGAATTGACATTAAACTATGTGGGTATATAAAATGGATTAACCTTGACTTTGGAAGGAATTAGTGAGTTACACTGCAAATCCCACAACTAAGGAAACCCGTCGTTAAATAATATCTTTAAGCGGTCGTTAAGAGGAGTTCCTAGTGGGGAACATTGAAATCATATTTATTTAATTACCCTCAATAGACTGGTTAATAAGATTGATATCTGCAGGATATGTTTATTTTATGGAAGACTCCCACTGATAATTATCACATACGGTAATGTTTAGACATTATCATTTACCGAAATAATATTAAAACTTTCCTAGTTAATTTCCTATTGAACTCTGGCGATATGTAATATAATTTCAATTAGAATAATGTAACTATACCAAGCACACATGTAGAGGCTGTTTCTCGATCTTTCCAATTAATCAAATCGTTTTGTAAATATGGCGCATACGCTTTGTGGTAGCAGACGGGTTCCCCAATGTTAAAATGCGGATTATTAAAAGATATCATAAGAGATTTGCTAAATTCCATTTAATAAGATTTGAAGACACGAAAATCGTAACGGCTAGACCTCTTTGCATGAGAGACGCCTTTCCTTACGATAATAGTGAATTATGTGTCTCTGAATGTACATTATACCTTCAAGACGAAATTGGCAAAGCATCTCGTCTGCGCGCCTTGTTTTCAGATGCAGTATGGTTGTTTTCATGCAGATAATATACACAGCGTGGGGAATCGCTTAGACGTTGCTTAAAGATGCTTCTTGTCTCTATTGCGTTAATTGGCGGTCTATTGAAGCTAAAGCATTGTAAAACTTGTCTGTCGGTATATAATTAGACAGTTTTGTTTAATTATATTGTAATTAGGGTTTAAGGATGGTATGATTGAAACAATACCATGAATTACTCATCGCATCTCAGTTATTCTGCAATACAAATATAAGAATTCCTTTCTTTTTGTGGAATCGTTGTATTTTAAATTGTTATCTGAGGCAAATACTGTGTGAGTTTTACTTCCTAATTCGCGATTTTGTTTCAATTTTCTTGAGAAGTCTGTCAACTGCTCTATATTAACGTTAACGATTGATAAAACCTGCAGCCCGTTGTTATTCAATATTTCAGTATTGAGAGTTTCAATTTTGTTTTATCTGATACATAACTATTTCTACTAATAGATGTACGATATTTTCCCATTCATATACTTTCCAACCGGCTATATTTAATCCAGTTTGTTTTGCATACTGTTATGTTATTTGCAGTAAATCTGAAAATAAAAAAGCGTTGGTGCCTCAACTTTGAAGCTTTAAGGTTAACGTTACGGCAAAATTAAACATATACATTATAATCATGATATTTTGGTATAAACAACGTTTTTGCAAGCATATTGTTTTACTGTTTTGTAGAGTTTCTTTTTAAAGAAAACTACACAATAACAGTTTATTCCGTATTTGGTATTGTTCGTATTGAAATTTACATTTCATTTTATTTTTCAGACTACAAAGAAATAACAAAAGACATTAAAAGATTTGAGAAAAAATACAAAAGAAGAACACAGTACAGATATGATAATGGGGGGTTACAAAACGCCATAAAATATTTAAACGAAAAGGACCGAGAAGAATATGGCCACCCGTTCTTCGCGCGTGTTGATAAAAACAATGATTCGGGAAATAATTCCAGACGAAAAAGAAATATACCTTTAAAAGAGACATTAATACGCAGAAAAAGAGCCAAACGGACAGGCAAAGGTAAAAAATCTGGTGAGAAGGACAAACGAGATATTGAACCTAGATATAGCAGACAAAGGCGAAGTTGTAATAGAAGGCAGATGTATGTAGACTTTGATGAAATAGGCTGGGCGGGATGGATTATCTCGCCAAAAGGGTATAACGCTTACCACTGTAAAGGCGAGTGCCCATTCCCCCTTGGACAGAGCCAGCGGCCAACCAATCATGCCACTGTTCAGAGTATTGTGCACGCCTTAAGGGTGGGCAAAGGCGTATCCACGCCGTGTTGCGTTCCAAATAAATTATATTCCATAAGTTTGTTATATTTTGATGACGCAGAGAATGTGATTTTGAAGCAATATGACGATATGGTTGCAGCCAGCTGTGGTTGTCACTGATAAGCAATATGACGATATGGTTGCAGCCAGCTGTGGTTGTCAGTGATAAGCAATATGACGATATGGTTGCAACCAGCTGTGGTTGTCACTGATAAATAATAGATCTGATAAGATTCGGCATGTATATGATTCAATATTAAAGGAAACGTCAAACGAAAATGCTCGAAAGTGTCCTCATTGCAGCATGAAGATGGCGCAATAGGTTTCCTTAAGTCCATTGCATGATGTTATTTTACAATACGATCGCGTAATGTGCATGCAGATGCACATTAAAGTCTACACTATAGAATGGTGTCCTGGTGAACAAAGGTGATTTATAGTGAAGAAATCGTGGTGAAGACATCGTGTGGGAAAGTATCACGATTGTCAAAGTATTTAAGAACGGTGAATAACACAGTCTGCCTCGGTGATGAGAATAAGGGAACCACACATTCTGCCTCGGTGATGAGAATAAGGGAACCACCGAAAAAGGTTCATGTGTTAGCTCTTACAAAACCAAGTATAACTTGAGATGTAGCACGACAACTGTGTTCTGAGTCCATTTGCTATTATATCTCGTGCATATAGACTCGTGCATATAGACAGGCAATTGTGGAATGCACGAACTTATCTTTAAGCGAAGAAAGATATGTGCAACATTTAAAAAAATAACAGTGTGAAGAAAGATATGTACGTCATTAAAAACCAACAGTATAGTAACTTTGGTTTCTTTTATGGTGTAGGAGAGTGTGTAGACTTTATTTCTAAAATTAAA
This sequence comes from Cyrtodaria siliqua, assembly GCA_037043455.1. NCBI lineage: Eukaryota > Metazoa > Mollusca > Bivalvia > Adapedonta > Hiatellidae > Cyrtodaria > Cyrtodaria siliqua. The sequence goes on along the minus strand of JAWPHD010009324.1, from coordinate 91,843 downwards.
AATTACTAGGAATAATACTGAACATATTAACATGATTATTTCAACTGCTTGTTTTATTACTATGTCATATGTGTCAGCGTGTTCTACTTGTACAGCGTCAGATAGAACAACTAGTTATCTACCCACATGCACAATCGTAGGAACCATTTGTTCCGTAGTATTTCTTATATATATTTTTTAAATACTTTAACATACTATGGTTTCAAAAGGTGTTGCCTTATATGGAGCTAAAACCCTAAACCTTCAGGTCAGTAGACACATAATAGACGACACCCTAACCAACTGCCAACTGCGCGTATGTGGTTAGTGGTTGTGGTTAGTTCCATTGCAAGTTCATATTTAACTGTATATCATAATTGTTAGGATCTACAAATCTGATTGGTTCTTACGATTAAGCATGTGAGCGATATGTTATTATTTCTAAATTAATGTTAAGCTCTGTTTTAATTAGGGCTTTCTATTTTAATTAACTGAATGAACATATAATAAAATTTGAAATTGAAAATGAAACAAGTTTTCCAGCTCCGCATTTATAATGATGTACATTAGTATATTTGGTATATGCTTACTGATAGCTATTATGGAGCACGTGTTTGTAATCCAATATAATGGTACGTCTAGTCGAGGAAATTATAAATTATGTTTGTTTTCATTTTTTTTTTAATTCAGCCTCACTCGAATAACCTGCCATTTAATTATATTTTAAAAACATATAAAGAGTGTAACTAATTTATTAGATAGTCCCTTTATACTATAAGATCAATGCATTTTGGTTCGATTATGACAAAAGAAAATTCAACCAAAGAAACTGTCCATTCCACGAAAACTAATTCAATGCAAATGCAAGGCCATGACAAAAAAAAGAGAAAGACTGCTATTGCGGAACTTCAGTACTAGTAATGCTTAGTGGAACACTAGGTCTTATAAAATAGTATAGCTAGTTTACATAAAAACAACGCCGTTTTAAAAAATCGAACAACACGATTTTGTATTTTCCCTGATAAAACAAATGCTTGTTACTTAAATGTCGACTAGAAGCACGATTATTCATTAGTTTGACGACGTCTTTACTTTTATGTGTTCTCGTTTATGAGAAATTTATGAAATATTGTTGTTAATTGTCATGAAACAATCTAAAAAAATAAAATATCAAACAATAAATATGTTTGTAGTTGTCATACAGTACCGTTTTAGCAGTGCCAATTATACCATAAATACTATTTTCTGATTTTGTGCGTCGTTAGAAATGTTTATTGCTCTTAATTACGTGTTGCTAATTGGATATTTAAGACAGAAATTGGACAGACTTTTCGTAAAATTCCTTGTAGAATATCACAAATAACAGAAAAATGACCTACGGGTGTGAACTATGTGCTCAACCGAGGAACTGTTTCTCGAACAGCAGTTAAAACCCGCAAACAATATAAGTAACCAACTGTATAAAAAATATTATAAAGCACAACTATGCATCACACACAATAAGCCGATCCATTGATTGTGTAATACACAACTATATGCCGTACACAATAAGCCGATCCATTGATTGTGTAATACACAACTATATGCCGTACACAATAAGACGAGCTATTAATTGTGTAAGGCACAACTATATACATGTAAACAATAAGGCGATCCATTGATTGTGTAATACACAACTATTTAATGTACACAATAAGGCAAGCCATTGATGGTGTAAGGCACAACTATATACGTACACAATAAGGCGATCCATTGATTGTGTAAGGCACACATATACATCATACACAGTAAGGCGATCCATTGATCGTGTAAGGCCCAACTATACATCATACACAATAAGGAGAGCCATTGATTGTGTAAGGCACAACTATACATCGTACACAATAAGGAGATCCATTGATTGTGTAAGGCACAACTATACAAGTACACAATAAGGCGATCCATTGATTGTGTAAGGCACAACTATATACGTACACAATAAGGCGATCCATTGATTGTGTATGGCACAACTATATACATGTAAACAATAAGGCGATCCATTGATTGTGTAATACACAACTATATACCGTACACAATAAGGCAAGCCATTGATTGTGTAAGGCACAATTATATACGTACACAGTAAGGCGATCCATTGATTGTGTAAGGCACACATATACATCATACACAATAAGGCGATCCATTGATCGTGTCAGGCCCAACTATACATCATACACAATAAGGCCAGCCATTGATTGTGTAAGGCACAACTATACATCGTACACAATAAGGAGATCCATTGATTGTGCAAGGCACAACTACACACGTACACAATAAGGCGATCCATTGATTGTGTAAGGCACAACTATATATGTACACAATAAGGCGATCCATTGATTGTGTATGGCACAACTATATATGTACACAATAAGGGCAGCCATTGATTGTGTAAGGCACAACTTTATACGTACGCAATAAGAGCAGCCATTGATTGGGTAAGGAACAACTATATACGTACACAATAAGGCGAGCCATTGATTGTGTAAGGCACAACTATATAAATACACAATGAGGGCAGCCATTGATTGTGTAAGGCACAACTTTATACGTACACAATATGGCGAGCCATTGATTGTGTAAGGCACAACTATATACGTACACAATAAGGGCAGCCATTGATGTGTAAGGCACAACTATATACGTAAACAATACGCGAGCCATTGATTGTGTAAGACACAACTAAATACGTACACAATAAGGCGAGCCATTGATTGTGTCAGCAAAACTATATACGTACACAATAAGGGCAGCCATTGATTGTGCAAGGCACAACTATATACGTACACAATAAGGCGAAACATTGATGTGTAAGACACAACTATATGCACACAATAATGCTAGCCATTGATGGAGTAAGGCATAACTGTACACCATACACAATAAGGCGAGCCATTGATTGTGTAAAGCACAATTATACACCATACACAATATGGCCAGCCATTAATTGTGTAAGGCACAACTATACACCATACACAATAATGTGAGCCATTGATTGTATAAGACACAACTATAAATCGTACACACTAAGAAGAGTCATTGATTGTGTAATACACAACTATAAATCGTAAACAATAAGACAAACCATTGATTGTTTAAGGCACAACTATACACCGTACACAATAAGGCGAGCAATTAATTGTGTAAAACACAACTATACATCGTAAAGAATAAGACGAGCCATTGTTTGTGTAATACACAACTATAAATCATACGCAATACGACGAGACATTGATTGTGTAAGGCACAACTGTACACAATACACAATACGCCGAGCCATTTATTGTGTAAGGCACAACTGTACACCATACACAATAAGACGAGCATTTGATTGTGTAAGGTACAAATGTACACCATACAGAGTAAGGCGAGCCATTGATTATGCAAGACACAACTCTACACCGAACACAATAAGGCGAACCATTGATTGTGTAAGACACAACAGTACAGCGTACACAATAAGGCGAGCCATTGATTGTTTATGGCACAACTATACACCGTACACAATACGACGCGCCATTGATTGTGTAAGGCACAACTATACACCGTACACAATAAGGCGAGCCATTGATTTTGTAAAGCACAACTCTACATCGTACACAATAAGGCGAGCGCCATTCATTGAGTCAGACACAACTATACATAGTACACAGTAAGACGAGTCATTGCTTGTGTAAGGCACAACTATACATCGTACACAATAAGGCGAGTCGTTGATTGTTTAAAGCACAACTATACACCATACACTATATGGCGAGACATTGATTGAGTAAGACACAATTGTACACCATGCACAGTAAGACGAGCCATTGATTGTGTAAGGCACAACTATGCACCGTACAAAATAAGGCGAGCAATTGATTGAGTAAGGCACAACTATGCACCGTACACAATAAGGCGAGCCATTGATTGTGTAAGGCACAACTATGCACCGTACACAATAAGGCGAGTCATTGATTGTGTAAGGCACATCTAGAAGCCATACACAATAAAGCGAGTCATTGTTTGTATAAGTTATGTAAGGCACAGCTATACACCGTACACAATAAGGGGAGCCATTGCTTGTGTAATACACAACTTTAAATCGTACACAATAAGACGAGCCATTGATTGTGTAAGGCACAACTATACACCGTACACAATAAGGCGAGCCATTGCTTGTGTAATACACAACTATAAATCGTACACAATTAGACGTGCCATTGATTGTGTAAGGCACAAGTATGCACCTTACACAATAAGGCGAGCAATTGATTGAGTAAGGCACAACACAATAAGGCGAGTCATTGTGTAAGGCACAACTAGAAGTCATACACAATAAGACGAGCCATTGATTGTGTAAGGTACATCGTACACAATAAAGCGAGCCATTGATTGTGTAAGGCACAACTATACACCGTACACAATAAGGCGAGCCATTGCTTGTGAAATACACAACTATAAATCGTACACAATTAGACGTGCCATTGATTGTGTAAGGCACAACACAATAAGACGATTCATTGTGTAAAGCACAACTTTACACCATACACAATAGGGTGGGCCATTGATCGTGTAAAGCACAACTATATACCATACACAATAAGACGAGTCATTGATTGTGTAAAGGCACAACTATAAATCGTACACAATAAGGCGATCCATTGATTGTGTAAGGCATAACTGTACACCATGCACAATAAGGCGAGCCATTGATTGTGTAATACACAACTATTGAGCGTATACAATAAGACGAGCCATTGATTGTGTGGGGCACAACTATACACAGTACACAATAAGACGAGACAGCGATTTTGTAAGGCATAACTATACACCGTACACAATAAGACGAGCCATTGATTGTGTATGGCACAACCGTACACCGTACACAATAAGGCGAGACATTGATTGTGTAAGTCACAACTATACACCATACACATTAAGGCGAGACATTGATTGTGTAAGGCACAACTATACACCGTACACAATAATGTCAGCCATTGATTGTGTAAGGCACAACTATACACCGTACACAATAAGGTCAGCCATTGATTGTGTAAGGCACAACTGTACACCATACACAATATGGCGAGCCATTGATTGTGTAAGGCGCAACTATACACCATACACAATAAGGCGAGCCATTGATTGTATAAGGCACAACTATACACCATACACAATATGGCGAGACATTGATTGAGTAAGGCACAAATATACACCTCACACAATAAGACGAGCCATTGATTGTGTAAGGCACACCTATGCACCGTACACAATAAGGCGAGCAATTGATTGAGTAGGACACAACTATGCACCGTACACAATAAGGCAGGCCATTGATTGTGTAAGGCACAACTATGCACCGTACACAATAAGGCGAGTCATTGATTGTGTAAGTTATGTAAGGCACAGTTATACACCGTACACAATAAGGCGAGCCATAGCTTGTATAATACACAACTATAAATCGGACACAATAAGACGAGCCATTGATTGTGTAAGGCACAACTATGCACCGTACACAATAAGACGAGCCATTGATTGTGTAAGGCACAACTATAAATCGTACACAATAAGACGAGCCATTGATTATGTAAGGCACAACTATACACCGTACACAATCAGGCGAATCTGATTGTGTAAGGCACAACTATAAATCGTACACAATAAGGTGAGCCATTGATTGTGTAAGGCACAACTATAAATCGTACACAATAAGACGAGTCATTGATTGTGTATTGCACAACTATACACCGTACACAATAAGGGGAACCCTTGATTGTGTAAGGTACACCGTACACAATAAGGCGAGCCATTGATTGTGTAAGGCAGAACACAATAAGGCGAGTCATTGATTGTGTAAGGCACAACTATAAATCGTACACAATAAGACGAGCCATTGATTGTGTATTGCACAACTATACACCGTACACAATAAGGCGAGCCATTGATTGTGTAAGGTACACCGTACACAATAAGGCGAGCCATTGATTGTGTAAGGCATAACTGTACACCATACACAATAAGGCGAGCCATTGATTGTGTGGGGCACAACTATACACCGTACACAATAAGACGAGACAACGATTTTGTAAGGCATAACTATACACCGTACACAATAGGACGAGCCATTGATTATGTAAGGCACAACTACACAAATCACACAATAGGGCGAGCAATTGATTGTGTAAGGCACAACTATACAACGTACACAATATTGTAAGCCATTGATTGTGTACGGCACAACTATACACCGTACACAATAAGGTCAGCCATTGATTGTGTAAGGCACAACTATACACCGTACACAATAAGGTCAGCCATCGATTGTGTAAGGCACAACTATACACCATACACAATAAGGCGAACCAACGATTGATTCATCATTGTGCAGTGTAAAGCGTTAAAGTGGTTTTCAAAATGCATATAAATTGTTTTTGTTTAAGTAAATACATGCAGGTTGCAATAAATGCAGTTAAAAATAGAACGGGAGCTATTAAAGATTTACGGCAAAAATGATTTTGAATCCAAAATGTGAATAAAAACGTGGTCATACTTTTCCGACAAGTAAATCTTAATTGTATCTCCATTTAAGAAATGTCAAATATTTAATTTCAACTACTGATTAATTGGTTGAACTTTACCGACTCATCCGGGGTTTTGCACCCAGAAGCTTTCAGTTTACGCAGAGTTGACTCTACCTTTACTTACAAAATATCACGAAGAGGTGAGTAAATGATTAAAATCAAAACTATAAACATTACCGTGCAGGTATAACTTTCATTCCATTTGCCAAAACGTAGGAGATCGGGTGTGATAAGTAACAATAAAAGGCGGACACAGAGACACACACGTAAGTAGTAAATCTTGAAAATAACACATTAAGGTACTTAAATACCTTTTAACCAGAAATCAGCGAAACAATCTGAAGACGACTAGACTGATAACGAGAGAAATGAGAGAAAATTGGAATTAACTAACTAAACCTAAGTTGTGGTTAACGAGGAATAAGACGTTTTGTTACCTATTGAAATACTACTGAAAACTGATAATATAATTAAAACAAAAGTGAGAACAAAGTAATGTGTGGACGCTTAAACCATGCATAGTTCACGCAGCAAGTGTTATTTAATTGTATTTGTATTTAGTTAAGTTTGTATTTACAACTGGCTTATAGTTAACTGAACGGTTTCACACTAAGAGCAGGGAATGCCTGTGGACGCTCTACTGGCTACCATGTCTCGTATACCAATAGAGGCAGTGATGCATGTTCTCTCTTCTTCAATCTGATGCGAAATAACCAAGTACCATCTGTAATGCAGAATCCGAGAAAAATATATTTATTTTGTCTAATGTTCAACACGTTTTCAGAAAAAATGTTGTCCCTCGCCTATAATAATGTGTCACACACCGTCAACTGATCTATCGCATTGGGGTTTTACGGCGCAGCAACACAAAAAGGTTATATGGCGCCAACAGGAATGAACATTCCAGACCCACTCTGCAGAACCTTCTCACCAGCAGAACTGCAGAGTTGCTGCAATCCATTTTTTCGCTGGAGCCACGATCATTGTTTTCTGCCAACACTCAAGTAGTAGCATCTGAAACACTATACTGGTGATGATGAAGACCTTTAATGAACATGGCAAAATTAACAGTAATTCGGGGTGGGGGACTTTACTACTCTACCTCGTTAAGCAGTGACCCTATTCTTGCACAGGAACCGTCAATTGATGAAACATACACACACAATCTTAAACAAATTTATGAAACTGACTCTTTAATGCAAACATATAATGTGCGCATTGTCAAACTTGTCCGAGATCTATAAAAATCTTCAAATCAAATTTGGTGAAAATAAGAAATTAAACGTATGGCATACGATGCCTTGGGAAAAACTTCACAGACACTTTAGCATGCATAGCACTGTATGGCGCAAATAATCAGTTGTCTCCCCTGATAATAGAGATCACTTGACACCATTCACAACGCCAGCAGTTTGAACATCGCTTGACATTGTATGGACTCAACAGTTTGTATTCTTTATGACAGGCCTCCTGTATCTTGGCACATGCCATGCTATCCTAAAGAAGAGTGGATTGGGTTTAAGCTGCCATTTCCAGTCTGAAGATAAGCCTTTTGTACTAAAAACACATTTGATGTTTTGCACGTTTTAAATTCTTCAAGTTGTCCGCCGTTTGACGGTCGTATCATGAACGTATACATACCTAGGAGGTGTAGATTAAGAAATAAAATCGTTCCAAAATCTACGATCTTGGATCAGTTGTAACTATCGGAAGCCTCAAATGAAATAAACTGTCAAAAGGCACGCTTTGTTTTTTATATTGTTACCTATCAATTTGAAATACAATTAGACACGGGTGGCGTCTAAAACTGATAAATTTGTTTTAAATGTCGACACATCGCAGCTATCTTTTAAAGGTAGAGGCCGTAATGATATTAGTATTAAATAGGAATCTACAATGGGAGCATTTTTGGTAGTGAATGAGAGAGAGACTATAAGAATCTTCCAAGGGTATCCGGTGTAGATACGGAATTCCAACCCGAGGTATAAGTTTTTTTTATCGGAACCGAGGCTCTGCCGAGGTTCCGATTAAGACACTGACACAGGCTGATTAAAAGACTTATACCGAGAGTTGGAATATAAGAATCTTTCATGGGTATCCGGTGAAGATAGGGAATTCCAACCCGAGGTATGTGTTTTTATCGAAACCGAGGCTCTGCCGAGGTTCCGATTAAGACACTTATACCGAGGGTTGGAATTCCATATCTGAACCGAATACCCATGATAGATTTGTTTCTTGCATATCAGAGACAAGTTGTGCGTTGACGTCGACAGCTACTAACGTTTTGCAGGTTTTCCTGCATACCGGATGTTGGTGCGCGCGAATTTCATCTCGACCTTAGGGTGAGATGGAAAAATCTAGCCCCGGTAAAATGACGGATATGCAATAAAGACGGCTCTCACACCTCCGTCACAGCAGTTCATTCAGACACCGAAATACAATACATATAGGCAATACAGACAACGATACCCAACGCGTTCATGCATTTTGCTTATACTGAAAGTCGTCTCTAAACGTTGCATGGCATAAGTACAATGGCCCACACGACATACACCTAAAATCACTAATATATTTCCTGTTTATTTTAACCACTGCCATTGACGATTAATATTGTCCACATGACACTTACTCTGATTCATATGCTATTGATATTTTTCACATATTTTTTTTTTCACTCTTGGCATTGTCCACATGGAATTCATTTGTTATAATTGCTATAAATACTGCACATAACTATGTCGCATATGATGTTGTCCAGATGACATGCACTTTTAATATTGTCCACGTGATATTTACTTTTAATATTACCCACCTGACATTTACTTCTTTTTTTTCACAACATTTACTTTTGATACTGCCCACATGTCATTTACTTTTAATAATAACTTTTGATATTGCTCACATTCATTTACTATTGATAATATTCACTTTTATAATATTGCCCACATGGCATTTACTTTTAATATTGTCCATATGAATTGAATTGAATGTTGTTTAACGGCTCATCAACACAGTATAGGTTATTTAGAGCCGCCCCAGAGAGAGGGAATGGATACATAGGAATCCGGGAACCTGCCCTTCTCTTATTATCGAATAGATTCCTATGGTTCTTTAACGTGCTCGGAAGATAGACCGATACACGGGACCGCCCGGTTTACGTCCCCATCCGACGGACGAGGCTAAGGTAAAGTGTCCATATGATATTAACCAGTGATAACACTTACGTTTGATATACCCAACTGAAATTTACCTATGATATATCCCACACACGACATTTACGTTTGACATTGCCCACACACCTGGAATTTACCTTTGATATACCCCACGCACGACGTTTACGTTTGATATTGCCCACGAAGGATATATGCGTGTTTGATATTGCCCACACACGATATATGCGTTTGATATTGCCCACACAGGATATATGCGTTTGATATTGCCCACACACGATATTGCCCACACACGATATATGCGTTTGATATTGCCCACACACTTAAAATTACTGTCGACTTTGACCGCACTGCATTCTTTTTTTTATATATTAAGGCCGTTGTTATTTGATTATTCGTTTTACGAACACTCCTACGATAAAACAAAACAAGGATTTATTTTTTTCAGTAGGGAATTTGATCGTGTTTTTTTTTATTTTACCTCCTGTCAGATTTTATTTGAACATTTCTTTCTCTTTCCTTTCCAGCGAAATAAAAAATAGCCTTCCCATTTAATTTTCCCCTTCTCCTGCGGCACTTACCCGTCTCAATGGTTTGTAAAACAAATAATAAATAATAAAGGCCGAATGAAAATACTGGAATGAACTTCAAACCAACCAAAAAATCTCCATACTGTTTTGAAAACTATCTGAGATGAGTAGCCACCCTGCCTTTAACCAATCTATCTCAATCGCCGTAATCACGTGAAAACATCAGGGTTAGATACCGATAGGCAATACATGGCGTCTGCCTAGCGGTAGATTTTCTTTCACCAATCAATGTATACACATACCACTGATTAATCGCATAAAACATAGTAAATGACTTCTTGTTATTAATACACAAAGTATGTAGCACATTGAAACAATAGTTTTCCCACCCAATACAGTGGTGCTTAAAGCGACAGATGAGCATCTTGAAGTTTTGATCAAGCATCAAATTTAGCATAGATCTCGATTTTATTTATTCAGTATTTAAACCCGCTTGTATATATTAAATAAAATGTCTAGCGTTCATTCCTCTTCGTTATTCTACCATAGGTTTACATATGTTATTGGTGATATAATTAAAGGTAATAATTTCATTTTAACTATTCTAATCGTTAATATGAACGATTGCAAAAACGCAAGTTCTATAAAAACTCTAACGGGGTGCCGCGAGTTGTGCACAAATCAAGATTTGCGGTGTTTAAGGAGACACACGATCTGGATTTTTTTTAAAAACTCACGGCGTGGAGTTAGTTTTTGTACATAACTTGCATTAATTTTAATTTAATTATAAGAACAGTATAAAGCAAATGGTGTTTATTAATTGTGACTATATTGTACCAATAATAGATTTAAACTTATGGTAGAATAAGAAGAACAAATGAAAAGGAGACGCTAATTTCAATGCTTGATGAATACTTAAGATTGTCTTGTGTCCCTTTAAAGCCCAATACATCAGGAATCAAATCCAACATGGTGTTATCAGTATGTCCAGTACGGTGGAAGGAATGTCTAAACAATGTACGTCCCGTGACAGCTTTTGTTTTTAGAATAATAACTGACATCATTAATCTATGGGTAATGTGCTTATGTTTCGTCGAGTTCAATACCAATAGATTAATGGACGACATTCCCATTATTCCCTTTATTTACATCTGTACGCTATACTTCATTCTATAAAGGTTGCCTATAGCGGGATTAGTCTTGATCATCTTCGACGCTTAGTTGTAATTACAAACGTCTTGACCGTTTGTGCAGAAACAAATTTGAAACTGGAAGCACGTGGTGGTAATTATTATCTTTTTATTAAAGTATTTCTGACCATCCGCATTTAGTTCGTCGATATAATAACGAAGTTTCCCTGTTTGTTTATCTTTGTTTATTAATAAATGTATTTCTGTATATCTTGGATAGCAGGTCCTGTCTCGGCCAATCAGAAACGATACCAGTGTATCGGCAAAAATCAAACTTTGTTCAGGAGGACTGTTCTAGACTTTTGTCTTGACAACTAGCAAGCGTCGCAGATGATCTAGACTATAGCGGGATTCGAACCAATTACGCTCCCATTCGCTCTTTAGGTTTAATTCCACTAAATCAGCCGGATGTGCTTGTCTGGTGCAGTCGAAAGTATTAAAGAGTGCTAATCTGTTTCTCTTTAAAAACTTTTTTTAGCGTAATTTCCTGTTATCTTTTGGCTGTAACTGTATTCTGGACATGTTGTTGATATTTTAAAAGGAAGTTCATCATGTTTTTGACAGTTTTTGATATAAATTTCAGAAGTGAAAGTAGACAGGGTACGAAATTGCAAGGGGTAAACACAGCTTTGACCTTTGACCCGGTTTGTATACAACTGAAAAAATGCTTCTTAGAAGGTATTAAACCCCCTATTTCTTTTTTGGTGTTTAATAGCAGACATGTTTATTTGCATGATAAAGTAAGTTTCTCAGAATTCTAATCAGGTTTGAGTTGTTAACAGGTTGTCAACATTCTAACTTTACTATGGAAGGGGCATGGAGACTCATTTACGCTATTATAACCTTTAAGAGCTGATGCTAACCAGTACACCACCGACATGTGTTGACACCAAGAAGACATTACATAATAACTAGCGTAATAAACTTATCAAGTTATAAATAAACAAGAGTTGTCGGACGACAGTGTGCTCGACTCTCGAGGCCTGGTCAATTTATTGCTAAACTAAGTTGAAAAAGAGAATACTTCGGCTTAATTGCATAACAAAATTGTTAGGCACTTGTCTCTATGAGTTATTTTCATGACAGTGAAAACATGTGTGAAGTTAACTGAATTCTTTTAAGGGGATTCTCAGATATGCTGAAAACGTACACCCCTCGCCCGAACCCAACCCGCCAAAAAAACAAAAAGAAGTTAAAAAGTGGCACAATTCTGCTCATGTGTAAAATATTGACAATTGTCTAAATGATTTCATTTCTGTCAGTGAATTTATACAGGATATTTGTTGGTTTTGAGTGAATATAGGATTTATTTTCATCGAGAAGTGAGAAAACTTGTTATTTTCACGCACTCGTAAAAAAAAAAAAGAATTCACTTCCAGATGAAAATAAATCCTATATTCACGACACACCAACACATATTCTATTTATTATATACTTTTTATCATGCAACACTACCAAACTGTTTCAAACAGAAAATACGTTTCGTTCCAACGTATTCGCGGATAAATATAGTAACGCCAGCGCGTGAGGCGATTTACATATATTTAGTGCGCATAGAATATAATTCTAAACTTTGACACGAATTATGAATGTTATAAGCAAATGTAGAAAAAACTAGTTCCATTTTGTTCCGGCAGTGAGAATATAAGTTCTTATATTCTCACTGTGAAAATATAAACAATGAGAATATAAGGTTTATTCTAACCATACAATTAACTATTTCACTGGAAATTATATACTAAATGTGTCGAGTTTCAGTGAATTCCATGCGTGAAAGCATTCCAAAGATATAATGAACATTGGAATATTTCTAAAATAATTCGTAAAATAAGTGTTTAAAGAAGGGGCATATTTATGCTAAAATCACATGTTCCGTTTAATGTCGGTGAACATGTATGTAAAATGTCATTGAATTCCGTTTAATGTCGGTGAATATGTATGTAAAATGTCATTGAATTCCGTTTAATGTCCGTGAATATGTGTGTAACATTTCACTGAATTCCGTTTAATGTCCGTGAATATGTGTGTAACATTTCATTGAATTCCGTTTAATGTCCGTGAATATGTGTGTAACATTTCACTGAATTCCGTTTAATGTCCGTGAATATGTGTGTAACATTTTATTGAATTCCGTTAATGTCAGTGAATATGTGTGTAACATTTCACTGAATTCCGTTTAATGTCCGTGAATATGTGTGTAACCGTTTAATGTCCGTGAATATGTGTGTAACATTTCACTAAATTCCGTTTAATGTCCGTAAATATATGTGTAACATTTCATTGAATTCCGTTTAATGTCGGTGAATATGTGTGTAATATTTCATTGAATTCCGTTTAATGTCCGTGAATATGTGTGTAACCGTTTAATGTCCGTGAATATGTGTGTAACATTTCACTAAATTCCGTTTAATGTCCGTAAATATGTGTGTAACATTTCATTGAATTCCGTTTAATGTCGGTGAATATGTGTGTAATATTTCATTGAATTCCGTTTAATGTCCGTGAATATGTGTGTAACAGTTCACCGAATTCCGTTTAATGTCCGTGAATATGTGTGTAACATTTCATTGAATTCCGTTTAATGTCCGTGAACACGTGTGTAACATTTCATTGAATTCCGTTTAATGTCCGTGAATATGTGTGTAACATTTCATTGAATTCCGTTTAATGTCCGTGAATATGTATGTAAAATGTCATTGAATTCCGTTTAATGTCGGTGAATATGTGTGTAACATTTCATTGAATTCCGTTTAATGTCCGTGAATATGTGTGTAACATTTTACCGAATTCCGTTTAATGTCCGTGAATATGTGTGTAACATTTCATTGAATTCCGTTTAATGTCCGTGAACACGTGTGTAACATTTCATTGAATTCCGTTTAAGGTCCGTGAACACGTGTGTAACATTTCATTGAATTCCGTTTAAGGTCCGTAAATATGTGTGTAACATTTCATTGAATTCCGTTTAAGGTCCGTGAATATGTGTGTAACATTTCATTGAATTCCGTTTGATGTCCGTGAATATGTGTCGAACATTGAATTCCATTTAAGGTCCGTGAATATGTGTGTAACATTTCATTGAATTCCTTCAAGGGCAATTCCTTCAAGGGGTTTCTCAAATATGATGAGAAATGGAAAATTTATTTTAAACGATAGGTGAAAAGGGGCATAATTATGTGTATTAAAATGCATAACGGACTCATCTGACTCTGACACGTTCGCCACGTGCCCTAAAATACCCTCAAGCGTCCATCCAGGCAGTTAACGTGTAGACCCATCTATGAGTACAATTGTTATGTGCCCCTCTGCCGCCGAGTCTGACGCAACTGTTGTCTCGACTATGTTAAACTTGTGGTATCTATTTTGAGATTCAAACCTTTCTTCGATCTTCTGGCTTGGAGGTCAATGACTTAAAGTTCCCCGGCCATGTTTTATTTCATGATCATGTTTATGCTTATTTAAATCGAAATCAATATACAACAATATATATTTACAATTCACAGATTGCAGTTTGTGAAAATTGTGAAAAGCGAGAATAATTGATGACGTAGAAAATTTGAACAGGTAAATTAATCCACAGGTAAATGTATTCATCAATTATCTGGCAATAGTTGTGCAGCTATACAATTCAGATTTACCTCATTTCCCCGTGCAGTCACGCAGTGGTAAAAGTAGTATCTACGTCATGCAGATAATACTTATTTTTTACATACAACTTATTAGCGATTTTAAATATATGTTTCTCTCTGGACTATCAAGACATTTTCATATGCTGTTTAAGAGTTAAATTTGCTAATTGATAATACTACAAAAAGGGTGAACATTCATCTTTAAGACAACGTCTTACAGTGACGAATGAATGAGTCGAAGTTGTAAATATGATTTTGCGCTGTAGAACATCAATTTCAACAATTATTTAGCATGATTATTTTGACTGTTTTGACTTAATAAAAAGAATGATGTTCAATTAAAATCAATTAATTTTATAATTCTTACCTGTTTTCCTTCCTGTAGCACTAGCTGTGCGAAACCTCTCCCGCCGATGTTGGCATCTTGGACAGGTGTTGTTACCTTTGGTCGACCAGGTTGGGGTCTGTCATGAACATTATACCCATCAGTGGCCATTACCAAGCAGTTTCCAGAAAACGTTGATGAAGTATTTTGTAGACATGCGACACTACAACAATATAGTCTCGCACATTTGAGACATGTCGCCGCGCAACATATCAATGGCCCGCTGCCTGCTATTTTCAAAAAGTCGAGGTATTTTAAAAATAATCGGCACGTATTTTGCCAGACATTTTTGTTTGTTTTTACCTTTTTTTTTCAGAACAAAACTGTATCGATTTTCCCCCGGGAAACTTGCTTACTTGTAGCGCGCCCGTGCAAAACGTGGATTTCACGCAATAGCTGCAGTCGCTCTTCACGGTTCGACGATTTGGACTTTTACAGCGTGATAAGGGATATGGGACGATTTTAATAAATGTATTAAATATTGCATGTATTTTAAAAGAAAATATTCCAAGTATAAAAGTGCTGCGTTTTTTTCAAACTTTAGGCGTATATTAGGCGGTATAACGCTTAGACTTGAAAATTAAAGTTTATTAAATAAGTCATGGCTCATTAAGAGCATGTGACATACAAACATTTATCAAAGTAAACAAATAGTGAACAAATATTTAGAACAGCAAAATGGAATGAAGAAAAATAAATAATGAATCTGAATGGAGAATGAGTACTTAACACACATTCTTATTTACAAACCGATAATATAGTTTTACAAGATATTGCTAGCTTCAATAATATCGATTTAGTCTCACTGTCCATAAGTGATTCAAATTTAACTGTGTTAGGGTGCTTATAATAAAGCTCTCCTAAATACTTTTTTATATCTTCAATAAAATATTTACACTGAAAAAGATAACGTAATTTATCGCCAAGTAAATTTTCATTACAGAGATTACATGTACGTAAATTTCTTTCAATATTAAAGAATCAATCTTTCGGCATTTTGTGGTTCATACATCTAAATGTACATAGGGTTTACCTAAATATATTGATAAAATATGAAAATATTTTTCGAAAACTAAATTATGTTTATAAATGCGATAGTTAAGACATCTACTAAATGTGTGCACGTTGCTTTTCCAACTTTGAAGAAACTGATATTTCAGTCTAGAGCTAACACTCTTTTAAAACATATTTGGACATGAAACCTTTTGCTCTAACCAATAATTAGTCAGTCCAATGTCATTTAAAGAGTTGTGTACATATTTAATCCAAGGCAACTTAAACATTTTCATTCATGTACAACGAATATGAAGTTTTATATAATAAACTACTAATCTTTTCACTTTTGGCATTTAAGAGTTTGCTCCAATACCTTAAAATTCTACATTTGATCTGCATTTAGATAGGAATAATTCCAAGCTCACCATAAATTATACAATTTGGCGTGCTTTTTTTTCAAATTAAGGATACATTTACAAAACTCCAATTGAAATTGATCAAAAATGTAAACGTTTTCGATACCTTACATGTATGTTCCTGACGTCAATGTCCTTCAAGTGAAAAACCACAGAATAAATTTCGACATCTGCCTTTTGAAACCTAACTATCGAAGTTATGAAGATCTCGAAATCCAAAACGGCCCCGTACCAGGGTCAAAGGTTTCTAGAGGTATGTAAGGAAAATTCTAAAAAGTTCTAAAAAGATATTTCAAGAACTATTGGACCTTCTTTAACGGTTACTTGGATCGATTTCATAGTTATGAAAATACATGTCGAATTTATTTTGCCTATTCTTTGGGACGCTTCTCCTCTCTCCGTCAATTATTACTAGAGTTATGCACCCATTTCGACTTACTTTGACTCCTGTTCATTTAATATTATGCTTTATACAACATATGTTGTATACTTCCTTGTTTATCACATCAGTAACAAACCAGTGTTTACTATAACCATACTGTAACCAGTGTTTACTATAACCACACTGTAACCAAACAGACTCCCTAAAAACAAGGACTCTTCCATGCTCCCAATTCTTCAGTGTTTGTTGTTGATGCCAGGCCTTTTAGAAAGCACTGCTGATCGTGGACATTCTGATAAGTATAAAAATAACATTATATTGATTTATTGTAACCTGGAATTCTTAAAATACCTGGTGTGAAAAATATATGTATATAGACAACTGTAGAAATTCGTCTTCACAACAGCCACTGTACCTATTTTGACTGTTTTTTTTCCTTCTTCCAGAGATGATCTTCATATCGGGAGCTCAACAGGCTCACCTACCTGTTCAAGATAGTAAGCAGTATGGTACCGACAATAGGAATGACGGATTATTTAGTCCAACTTTAACCAAACAGACATAAAAGCTTAACCATTCACAGGCTGAAACTGAAACTATCAGAAAAGAAGACGTGACCTCCAATGCAGTGTTGTCAGATCCTTAGTAGCTTAGAGTATCGTAGCGTGATAAAGTGTCTGATTTTAATGAGATTTGTCAAATCCGTCCAGACTCTATTGTACCCATCTCTTTAAGATACCTAACGGCTTATCGAGTTATGCTGGTGGAGGGACGTTAAACCTTAGAACGACACACACACACACACCACACCCGCACACAGAGATTGGTCGAATACCAGTATTAGTCTCTGCTACGTATTCATACAGATACAGATCTGTGGTCAATGACCTTCCCAAGGGATCCCACATTGTGTATAGCTATCTGGATAACAAACTCTAAACATATTCGTTTAAAGAGTTCTTTTTCAGAAATGATCAATATATATACTAATATGCTATTAGATAAGCGCTTCAAGGCCATTGATGCCTCCAGTTTTATTGTGGGACGGTGGGCAAAAACTGAGTGACTGTCGGTTTCTAGAAACTAACGCATTTTAGCTACTGTCAGAAGACCAAAGGAGCTTACACGATGGTGCATTGTTCGTGGCCGTCGTTCTTATCGTAACGTTTTGCTGTTAACCTCTAGCGCCTTAAGTTTGCAATTGATTTTTATCAAACTTTGTCAGGGTCTCGTATCAACGGAACTTTGGACCAGTTTGAAAAGCACCAATATCGGATATTAGTCAACGATAACTGCCATTGTTTTAATGACAACTGTTATATAACCATCACTTACCAAATTGTGTCAAGGGGTTTATACCAGTGAATGTTCGAAAACCACAAATAGTGGAGTTATGAACTTTGTTTTAATGGAAACTGCCTTATTATGCCTTGTTAACACTCTGGTATGATAAAACTTGACAAGATAAAAAAAATCAACCATACTGGGCAATAGTTTTTCGAGCCATTGTTTTAATGAAAAATGCTATATATGTATTCTGGATTGTTAAAAATGTAACTCCTTTGTTTGTCATCAAATCTTTACCAAACTTGGTCAACCTAATCATGTTAATAAAGGCTTGACCAAGTTAACAAGAACGCCGACTAACGGGGTATTATACGCTTTATTATACGTTTTCTAAGAGTTTTTTTAATATGTGAAAAACATTTTCTATGCGTCAAGTCAATATGACATTGACCTTCGACCTACTGACAAAAAACTGATCGAGGATGATGTTTTACCAGGAGCACTATTTGTGTAAAGTTTCAACACGTTTATGAATAACAGCTGGCACATCATGATCAGGGCACAGTGACCTTGACATTTGCCCTATTAAAGACAGAATCAATAGGGGTCGTTGTTTTAAAATGGGTACTATATATGTATATATATATATATATATATATATATATATATACTATATGTATAACGTTTTAGGACTGTATGCATACCAGTAAATAAATTACAGCGAATACAGCGTTTTTCACGATCATGTTACTGTGGCCTTAACCGTTAACCTACAAACCCCAACATTAATAGTAGTGATTGTTTTAACTTGGGTTATACTTCTGTAAAGTATCAAGACTAAAGGTATATCAGTTACATGTTACAGTGGGGAAAGGCTTTCTCAGGATTGGGTCTTTGACAGGTGACCTTGATGACATACTGACCAAAAAAGATATAAGCTACCTCTTTTCACCAAGGGCAATGTACCTATGAAGTTTAATGATCCTGTAGTTATCATGTCCATATGAAGTCACGGCGACCTTGACGTTTGACCTACTAACCACAGCAGAGTTTCTTCTCTCATCAAGGGAAATGTGACTAAAGTTTCAAGAGTGTAGTTGTTATGCTTGGAATATGTAGGTCCATATGAGTTCATGGATACTTTGACCTACTGACCCAAAAAGTAATAGAGCTCCTCCTCTGACCAAGGGCATTGTACTTATGAAGTTTCATGAGTGTAGGTGATATATCTATTATAGCTTGGATTGCATAGTTCCATACAAGGTCATGGTGACCTTGTCCTAGTGACCCCTAAAGCGACAAGGTTCCTCCTCTGACAAAAGGCCATGTAGCTATGATTCATTAGATTGGGTGTTATGCTTTTAAAGTTATCACCAGGAATGCATCTAGCTACATGATTTCATAGTGACCTTGACCTTCAACCTACTGACTCCCAAAATAATAGGGGTTCTCTTCTCATCAAGGGCAATGTATCTAGGCAATGTATCTAGGAAATTTCAAGATTGTGGGTGTTATGGCTTTCGAAGATATCATGCATAATGTGTATTTCCATGTAAGAAATGCCCATTTAAGGTCATGGCGCCTCGACTCATGGCAACTCTTGTCCATAGTGTGGATATGCATAATTGTTCATGGATGGACACATACGGACAACCCCATAATTCGTCCTAATTTTCAAATAGGCGTATAAAAATGCTATTTAGACAGAAACAGGAAAGTTATGGCCTTTGTATTGAACAAATGCTATAATTAGTTTTGTGAAAACTCTTAACAGCTTCAACTTTCATACAAATTTTACTAAATTAGCCAGTCTGTTTGTAGTACAATTTGAATACTAGCTATACCCAACAATTAGAATAAACAAAGTTATGGCCCCTGAATTTATTTAACAACAGCACTGCAAACGGTTCATAATATGCTCATCAAAAGTCAAATTAAGGTGTTTCAGGCTTGGGTTATTGTCTGGTCAATGTGACCTTGATGTTTGACCTACTAATGGGTTATTGTCCGGTCAATGTGACCTTGATGTTTGACCTACTAATCCCAAATGGAATAAGGTGTTCTCTCACAAAGAAAATTGTCCCAATGAAGTTTCATGAATATTTGTCTTATATTTCCGGAGTTATCGCACGGAATATGTAATTCTAAATGAGGTCATGATAACCTTGATCTTTGGTCTAATGACCCCAAAAGCAATGGGGCTCCTCCTGAGTGAAGTTTCATAACCATGAGTGTTTTACTCCCAGAGTTATTGTGTGGAATGCAAATGTACATATGAAGTCACGGCAACCGTCACCTTTGACCTACTGACCTCAAAAGCATTAAGGATAATGTACCTAATGAGCTATATAGAACAACTTGACACCGTGGAAGGGACCATTTTTGACACTATGGTCACCATTTGTGTAAGTTTGGTAAAGCACCATGATACAATGTTGCACACCAGATATCAAAGCTCCAGGCTTCATAGTTTTAGAGAAAAAGAATTTTGGAATTTTCATTATATGTCGTGATATATAAAATTTCAGGTGACCCTTCGCTGGCCCCTTTCGGCAGGGCCATTTTTTAACTCAGTGACTTCATTTGTAAAAACTTTATAGAGAAGTGCCTATCGGTTATTTTTAACAAGCCCACCGAGGCAAACGGCATATGAAATATTCTATTAGATTTGTGCTTAAATGATGTCCACTTCATATGACCAAGTATCAAACAAATAAAAAGCAAGGTAATCATAAGAAGTTAAGTGGTTTAACCAGAGCGTAGTTTTGGGAAAAGAATGCAAAATATGACATTGACCTTGATATTTTTTGACGTTCAGCATTGTCCACCGATGCCAACAATACATATAACCAAGTATCAAAGACATAAAGTGAGGCAATCACATAAAGTTAACTGAGGTTAAGTTACCTAACTAGGGTTAAGTTTGGGGGAAATAATGCAAAATATGACCTTGACATTGGTATTTTTTGTCATCCAGCGATGTCCACCAATGCCAACAATACATATGCCCAAGTATCAAACAAAGAAGTTCAATTTATCAGAAAAAGTTAACAGGTTTACCTGATGTTTAGGGTAAATAACACAAAACATGACCGTGACCTTGGTATTTTTTGTCGTTCAGCAATGTCCACCAATGCCAACAATACATATGATCAAGTATCAAAGACATAAAGTGAGGCAATCACATAATGTTAACTGAGGTTGTTACCTAACCAAGGTTAAGTTTTGGAAAAATAATGCAAAATATGACCTTGACCTTGTTAATGTTGGCATTACATGATATCCCTTGACCCAACAAATCATCTGACAAAGTTTCAGAAAAAATCGAGCAGCGCTTGAGATATAGTTGATTTAAAATGTGTCTGCCACCGGAAAAGTGACTGCTATGTCTCGCTTCCCACTTTCATGGGTGAGACAAAAAAATAATTATCAAAATCTATATTAAACCATTTATTGTGGTTCTGAAGAAAAATATTTTTTAAGGTTTTATTTACTTTTAGTAATCGTGGCCATCTTGAATATCCAACTGACAAAATTTAAGTACAATTAGCCAAGCGGTTTCAGAGGAAGTGCTGCTAATGGATGACCCCGACGGATGCGGACTGTCAACGCGCAATCGCATATGCCCATTGACCAGTGACTAAAAATGCCAGATTTTGCCTTCTGAACTTTTTATCTTTCAAAGGGTCTTGGTCAACATGTTTATACTAGTACTAGAAGGGTGTTCCGTAGAACACTTGTGTCACCTGCCATGTGCTTATTTCAGCAAGTACAATCTAATTATAAAGTTTGAAGACAGGGGGTGCAATCCTTCATCAATTATGGAGCAGATTTGTTTTAATTGTTAAAGTTTATGAAAAGGGACATAACTCTGCACTGGATAATTGATAAGGAGGAACTGTACAGTTTCATGACCGTAAGTCAATATGTTGCCAAGTCATGAGCTAGGGTAGGCTGAAGGTTCAAGTTTTATGAAAAGGGCCATAACTCTGCCTAAATGAAAGTTAGAGAGTTATGGGTCATAGGTAACAACACTCCTTGGGGTAAGTTGAATAAGTGTGTGAAGTTTCATGAACATAGTTTGAATATTTTTTAAGTTATGGCCAGTTATGAGCTTGGTTAGCTTTATGGAGAGGGGCATAACTCTGCCAAAATAAGTCAGATTTATTGGCCATAGGTAACAACACTCCCCTCGAGGTAAGATGAATATATGTGTAAAGTTTCATGAACATAATATGTGTAAAGTTTCATGAACATAGGTCAAATAACTTTTAAGTTATGGCCAGTTATGAGCTTGGTAATTAGGTTGCAGGTTAAAGTTTTATGAAAACGGGCATAACTCTGCCAAAATGAAAGTCAGAGTTATTGGACATGTTTAATAACATTCCTGGATGTACAATGAAGATGTGTGTGCAGTTTTATGAACATAGGTCAACTACTTTTCAAGTTATAGTCCAGGTAGGTTGCAGGTTAAAGTTTGATAGTCGGATGACGACAACAGACGGACGACCGATGGACAAAGTGATCCCTAAGTGTCTGCCATGCTAAGAAGGCGACACAAAAAGCATATCAAACTAGTTATTTTTGGCAAGACACAACAGAGTTCTGTCCCTTGAATTACAGTCTAACGTCTATAGTGGTCACCTAAAGGAATGATTGAAGTTGGCTGCTATAGGCAGGTGGCTGTTATATAGAGAGTCATGTTGCATAACTTGTACATGTAAAGTATGAAGTAATTAAACATAGTGTTATGTCAATATTTATTTCAACATACATGTCATTAAAAGTATATACTTGGTTAATTTATTGGACTTTTAAGAGTAATTAAACAGGGTGGCCACAGAAATCCAAAAATGAAATTCCCTGATAATTCCCTGATTTTTCCCTGACTGAAAGGTGATTTTCCCTGATCTTTTCACGGAGTATATAGCTCAAATACAGCTGTATACGTATGGCCTCCAACCTCCCCTTATAGCCATACCTTCACCACCATTAAGCCAAACACATTCTTTACTCATATCTTTGGAGTTTTACAGGTTTTAAATTGCTTTATTATTTTATTGCTAACAGTTTGAAGAAATACAGCTTTTTAATAAAGTCAGGAAGAGAAGCTACCAGTAGCCAAGATTTGTTCTCTCCAATCTTTGTAAAATTCCCTGATAATTCCCTGATTTTTATGCAAATTTTCAAATTCCCTGCAGGGATTCTTTTTTCACCCTTTTCCCTGTTTTCCCTGTTTTCCAGAGTCTGTGGCCACCCTGTTAAAGCAGTAATTGATTTGATTAAACCATATCCCTCTGCTGTGACCCTAGAACTGTGGCCATTTTCCAATTGTTTTAACACTTCTACGTGTTGCTCTAGCGTGAGAGCCTTACGTTTGGAAGCCATTTTTCAATAGGCCTGCAGTAGGTCCTTACTGTATGATCGACTTATGATGTTTAAACACCGACTCAGTTGCTTACTCACGATCGACTCACGATAAAAAACACAAAACAAGTTCATAAAACAGAAATCAATTTTTTCAATAACAAAAGATAATCACCACGTATACCTGCCAAGTGATTAAAGCAATTATGGATCATCAACACCAGTCAATGTTTGTACAACACAAATAAGTTCACATAGTTACATAGCAATGAACATGTGGTATAATTTCATGTGAGATCTCGCAATCTCTATCTACTTTCATTTTGGGATTCAATTGACGATGACCGTTATAAGTGATAACTGGACACTAATTGGACTCATTTACACCAGCCACTGACTGCGTTGAGCAGGTCTTGTTATATGAAGTCGAGATTTATTACAGAATGTATTGGGAGGACCAAAGGCTGACCGTTATGGCCAGGGTCACGCTATACAGTAGGCTGACCGTTATGGCCAGGGTCACGCTATACAGTAGGCTGACCATTATGGCCAGGGTCACGCTATACAGTGGTGATGGTTTTGACTGTATAATGAATAAATAAGGAATTTCAGTTGGTTTACATGAACTTTGTCATTGGCTTCCGATATTCACCAAATTTTATTTGAAAGTTTCAGTAAGATCTCAGACTGAGCAAAAAAGATGTGTATTACCGAGTTGTTGCCCTTGATAATTTCAAAATAAGGGAATTTCAGGTTGTTTACACTACCTTTGCTAACGGCTTCTGATTTACACCAAAACTGAAATGACGGTTTGTTTTGATAAGTCTTGGACAAGATGCATTACAGAGTTATTGCCCTTGATTAAGTAAATGTTTTGGTTGTGTCCATAATTCATGGTTCATACAGAATTATCATTATGAAATTTAAGGACTTTTAAGGCCCTACTAACCCATTTTTAAGGCCCGGTTTAACTCATAACATTATCGGCTATTTTTTTTAAACTACGTCAGATATTATTCCTCTTGTATATTATGAAATTCAAGGACCTTATTTTGTCAGAATTTAAGGACTTTTTAAGGCTGGAGTGGATTTAAGGACTTTGTAAGGCTGCATGAACCTTGTAATTTCTAATTAAATCAGATGAAACTTTATGTATTATCAAAAGATGGTAAGACTTCCACATAATTTGGGATTGTCCATTTATGGTAATGCAATTTGGAATTGTCCATTTATGGTAATGCAATTTGGGATTGTCCATTTATGGTAATGCAATTTGGGATTGTCCATTTATGGTAATACAGTTTGGGATTGTATGTTTATGGTAATGAAGGCGACACAAAAAGTGCATAACTCTGCCAAAATGAAAGTCAGAGTTATTGGACATGTATTAAACATTTCTTGGGTGAAGAAATACTTTTGAAGTTATGGTCAGTTGAGCTCAGTTAGGTTGCAGGTTAAAGTCTTACGGAAGGGGAACTAACACTGCCAAAATGAAAGTCAAAGTTATTGACATATGCAACGACATACATTTGGGTAAGAAGATATTTGTGAATTTTATGAATATGTCAAATACATTTCAAGTTATGAGCTTGGTTACATTCCATGTTAAGTTTTATGAAAAAGGCATAACTCTGCCAAAATGAAAGTCTAATGCTTTTCAAGTTTTCGCCAAGGTTAGATTGCAGGTTAAAGTGTGACGTATGACAGACGACAGACGGATGGTCAGACGTGACGGACAAAGTGATCCCTTTTGCTGTTGTTGTTTGGTCCAGCCATTAGATTGAAGCACATCATTTTGGACATCATTTGTCATTGCAGAGGAAATATTATTACCAATATATAATTTATAACATTGGTTGCTTTCATTTTGGTTTGGCTATCAAAGGAAATATTTTAGTATAGACTTTAGTAAGGTATAAAATAAAACAAATATGCCAGTGAAAATTTATTTGTAAATATTCACATATATTTAAATTATACCCATTAGTTCGGAAGCTCTCCAATCATAGTTTGCATGATTTCACTACTATTTGTATCATAACAGTTATGTAAATAAAGATTCCTATTGCATTCTTCATTTATACAATACGTTTACATATCAGATACTGCCATCTCCATTTATCCGATCCTCATGTTTAGTGCTGTTTGGCTGTTCCTCAATATTTCTACTGTTTTAATGTCAATTTGTCCATTTTTTAAGTCAAACACTACCAGTTCATTATTTCCAAAACCACTGAGTGAACTCCTTACAAGTAACACTACATTACACCTTTATCTTTTATTAACATGATTAAGGAATTTCACTTTTGGTATGGTTTAAACACCTTCTGTTTCTTTCTCTCTTCTGGATATTCATGAAATATTTTAGGCACTTTCGTTTTGTGGCCATCTCCTGAAATAAACAAAAAATAATAATTAACAATGTTCAAGCATTCTCAGTTTAAACTGTTAATCTAACATGGTTTCTAAGAATACACAATGCTGATTGGTTATTGGAGAGGTTTTAAAATTCCTATCAATACCTCTGATATCATGTACTGTTAACATGTCATTTTAACAGCAATAACATGCTGTTGCCTACCAACAAAAAGAACTGAAGAATGGCAATCCATTACAGACAAGAGACACTATAAACATGCTATATAAATGTCAGGGTTAATTCTGTAAGTTAGAGTCCCTTAGTAGTTTTTAAGTTATGCTCTGGACAAGAATTATAAGTATAAAATTACAAAGGGCAATAACTTTAATTGAAATGAAGACAGTTATGGTTCTTAAGCTCTAGACTTTCTCTAATAGCTCTCTATCATTGTGTGAAGTTTCATTCCAGTCCCACTGGTAGTTGTCAAGTTATGCTTTGGACAATAATTATAAGTATAAAATTACAAAGGGCAAAAACTCTAATTGAAATGACGATAGAGTTGTGATTCTTGTGCTCTGCAATTCCTCTAATTGTTCTCTATAATTGTGTGCGGTTTCATTCTAGTCCCATTGATAGTTTTCAAGTAATGCAGAGGGACGGAAGGACTGACCTGTCTCCAATGTGTACTTGTGTGACTAATGCAACACATCTTTTTAGCCACATTAAAATGAAGTTTGTGTGGTCAAACACATAATTTTCATTGAAAAACAGTGTCCAAATATAATCCTTACCATAGACCTTTAGTCTCACAAGAGAGCCTGTGAAACTACGGGTGTGGATGGGCAAATCAAGGACTATAAGCTGCCTGATATTTTTTGGATAAGGATAAAGATTAAAAGATAACTATGGTCAAGAAAGTCTTAAACCCCAGCGTTCGGTAGAATCTACCACCATTATGTTTACACTGTAGCCAGTTAGTATTTCGTCTGCTTCAAGATAAGGGTTTCAGCACTCTGACCAATCACTGATCTTATTTCTACAGGTACAGCTATTAATAGATGCACCAAAATACAAAATTTGACAGTTAGGAATAAAGGTTTTGTTCTAGAAAGTATAGAAAATAAATACATTATATAATTATTTTGATATATCTGTACAGAGTAATGTTTAGTGTATTTACATGCCATGGTTTCAGAGTGCTTTATTTATTTAGAAATGTGTGATTAATAAACCTCTATGAGCAGCATAATGTATAAAATGATCAGAAAAGTTTCTCTGGTGTCATTCTTGGTTGTTTATACTAAACCCTGGCCTTTAACCTTCAAATCCAAATTCTACTTTACTTCATAAAGGTTCATTGTAAACTTTTTGTTATAATCTACTATTTCTTTCAAATGAGCAGACAAATACAGAGTAACTGTGACAGGAAAATAACAAGTTTGAAAGATCAATATCAAAAGAAAAACCAACTATTGTGTGGTCCTATCAATATTTACCAAAACTCTTTAACACCTGTTTCCAACATGACCTCTTAAATGATCTTATTGGATTAAATTACAATTCTGTGTGGCTTTCAAACGATCATTATAGTTTAAGTATGTATTTACAAGCAGTAAGGGGCTTAGTTTTTTTGCTACAGACATACCAACAGACACCTATTATTATCAGGTCATTGGATACTGCAGTTTGGATTTTGTAACAAAAAGTACAATTTATAAACATGCTGTGAATATGCAATTGTGCAAGAAGGAGAAAATGAGATAAAATACCACAAAAGCTGAGTGTTTTACAATGATATGCACAATTTAAATGAATTAAGTGAAACTGAGGTGTTACCATCCACATCATCTATTCAGTTTGTTTCTATTTCTTTTGAATCAAATAGATCATTTGAATGTTTAACATGCCATAGTGATAGACTCCAGGACATTATTATTTTATGTATACTGGACAATATGGCTAACATCACCATCCATACATGGACAATATGGCCAACATCCCCATCCACACATGGACAATATGGCCAACATCCCCATCCATTCATGGACAATATGGCCAACATCCCCATCCATTCATGGACAATATGGCCAACATCCCCATCCATTCATGGACAATATGGCCAACATCCCCATCCATTCATGGACAATATGGCCAACATCCCCATCCATACATGGACAATATGGCCAACATCCCTATCCACACATGGACAATATGGCCAACATCCCCATCCATACATGGACAATATGGCCAACATCACCATCCATACATGGACAATATGGCCAACATCCCCATCCATATATGGACAATATGGCCAACATTTCCATCCATACATGGACAATATGGCCAACATCCCCATCCATACATGGGCAATAAGACCAACATCACCAACCATTCATGGACAATATGGCCAACATCACCATCCATACATAGACAATATGGCCAACATCCCCATCCATACACGGACAATATGGCCAACATCACCATCCATACACGGACAATATGGCCAACATCCCCATCCATACATGGACAATATGGCCAACATCCCCATCCATACATGGACAATATGGCCAACATCCCCATCCATACATGGGCAATATGACCAACATCACCAACCATTCATGGACAATATGGCCAACATCACCATCATACATGGACAATATGGCCAACATCCCCATCCATACATGGACAATATGGCCAACATCACCATCCATACACGGACAATATGGCCAACATCACCATCCATACACGGACAATATGGCCAACATCCCCATCCATACATGGACAATATGGCCAACATCCCCATCCATACATGGACAATACGTCCAACATCACCATCCATACATGGACCATATTTCCAACATAACCATCCATATATGGACAATATGGCCAACATCCCCATCCATACATGGACAATATGGCCAACATCCCCATCCATACATGGACAATAGGGCCAACATCCCCATCCATTCATGGACAATATGGCCAACATCACCATCCATACACGGACAATATGGCCAACATCATCATCCATACATGGACAATATGGCC
Organism: Cyrtodaria siliqua; assembly: GCA_037043455.1. NCBI lineage: Eukaryota > Metazoa > Mollusca > Bivalvia > Adapedonta > Hiatellidae > Cyrtodaria > Cyrtodaria siliqua. The sequence continues at coordinate 62,503 of JAWPHD010009324.1, read as the reverse complement.
AACCTCCCCATCTATACATGGACAATATGGCCAACATCCCCACCCATACATGAACAATATGGCTAACATCACCATCCATTCATGGACAATATGGCCAACATCACCATCCATACATGGACAATATGGCCAACATCCCTATCCACACATGGACAATATGGCCAACATCACCATCCATACATGGAAAATATGGCCAACATCCCCATCCATACATGGAAAATATGGCCAACATCACCATCCATACATGGACAATATGGCCAGCATCCCCATCCATACACGGACAATATGGCCAACATCCCCATCCATACATTGACAATATGGCCAACATCTCCATCCATACATGGACAATATGGCCAACATCCCAATCCATACATGGACAATATGGCCAACATCACCATCCATACATGGACAATATGGCCAACATCACCATCCATACATAAACAATATGGCCAACATCACCATCCATACACGGACAATATGGCCAACATCACCATCCATACATGGACAATATGGACAACATCCCCATCCATACATGGACAATATGGCCAACATCACCATCCATACATGGACAATATGGCCAACATCACCATCCATACATGGACAATATGGCCAACATCACCATCCATACATGGACAATATGGCCAACATCACCATCCATACATGCACAATACGGCCAACATCACCATCCATACATGGACAATATGACCAACATCACCATCCATACATGGACACTGTGGTTATCATTCCCATCTATACATGAGACATCATGGCTTACATATACGTACATACATGGAGTGCAGTTAATATCCCAATCCATACATGGACAATGCAGTTAACATCCCCATCCATACATTGACAATGCAGTTTACATCCCCATCCATACATGGGGCAGTCCTGTTTACATCTACATCCATAAATGGGACAGCCTAGCTTACATCCCCATCCATAAGTGGTACAGCCATGCTTACATCCCCATCCATATATGGGACAACCCTGCATACATCCCCATCCACATATGGGACACCCCTGCTTACATCCCATCAATACATGGGGCAGCCCTGCTACATCCCATCCATACACGGGACTGTGCAGTTAACATCCCCATACACGGGACAGTCCTGCTTACATCCCCATCCATAATAGGGACAGCCCTGCTTACATCCCCATCCTTAATAGGGACAGTCCAGCTTACATCCCCACCCATAATACGGACAGCCCTGCTTATATCCTCATCCATAATAGGGACAGCCCTGCTTACATCCCCATCCATAATAGGGACAGCCCTGCTTACATCCCCATCCATAATAGGGACAGTTCTGCTTACATGCCCATCCATAATAGGGACAGTCCTGCTTACATCCCCATCAATAATAGGGACAGTCCTGCTTACATCCCCATCCATAATAGGGACAGCCCTGCTTACATCCTCATCCATAAAAGGGACAGCCCTGCTTACATCCCAATCCATAATAGGGACAGCCCTGCTTACATCCCCATCCATAATAGGGACAGTCCAGCTTACATCCCCATCCATAATAGGGACAGCCCTGCTTACATCCCCATCTATAATAGGGACAGCCCTGCTTACATCCCCATCCATAATAGGGACAGCCCTGCTTACATCCTCATCCATAATAGGGACAGCCCTGCTTACATCCCCATCCATAATAGGGACAGCCCTGCTTACATCCCCATCCATAATAGGGACAACCCTGCTTACATCTCCATCAATACATGGAACAGCCCTGCTTACATCCCCATCCATAATAGGGACAGCCCTACTTACATCCCCATCCATAATAGGGACAGCCCTGCTTACATCTCCATCCATAATAGGGACAGCCCTGCTTACATCTCCATCCATAATAGGGACAGCCCTGCTTACATCCCCATCCATAATAGGGACAGCCCTGCTTACATCTCCATCCATAATAGGGATAGCCCTGCTTACATACCCATCCATAATAGGGACATCCCTGCTTACATCCCCATCCATAATAGGGACAGCCGTGCTTACATCCCAATCAATAATAGGGACAGCCCTGCTTACAACCCAATCAATAATAGGGACAGTCCTGCTTATCTCCCCATCAATAATAGGAACAGCCCTGCTTACATCCCCATCCATAATAGGGACAGCCCTGCTTACATCCCCATCTATAAAAGGGACAGTCCTGCTTACATCCTCATCCATAATAGGGACAGCCCTGCTTACATCCCCATCCATAATAGGGACAGTCTTGCTGACATCCCCATCCATAATAGGGACAGCCCTGCTTACATCCTCATCCATAAAAGGGACAGCCCTGCTTACATCCCCATCCATAATAGGGACAGCCCTGTTTACATTCCCATCAATAATAGGGACAGCCCTGCTTACATCCCCATCCATAATAGGGACAGTCCTGCTTACATCCTCATCCATAATAGGGACAGCCCTGCTTACATCCCAATCAATAATAGGGACAGCCCTTCTTACATCCCCATTCATAATAGGGACAGTCCTGCTTACATCCCCATTCATACATGGAACAGCCCTGCTTACATCCCCATCCATAATAGGGACAGGCCTGCTTACAACCCCATCAATACATGGAACAGTCCTGCTTACATCCCCATCCATAATAGGGACAGCCCTGCTTACATCCTCATCAATACGTGGAACAATCCTGCTTACATCCCTATCCATAATAGAGACAGTCCGGCTTACATCCCCATTCATACATGGGACAGCCCTGCTTACATCCTCATCAATACATGGAACAGTCCTGCTTACATCCCCATCCATAATAGGGACAGTCCTGCTTACATCCCCATCCATAATAGGGACAGTCCTGCTTATCTCCCCATTCATAATAGGGACAGCCCTGCTCACATCCCCATCAATACATGGAACAGCCCTGCTTACATCCCCATCCATAATAGGGACAGCCCTGCTTACATCCCCATTCATAATAGGGACAGCCCTGCTTACAACCCCATCAATAATAGGGACAGCCCTGCTTACATCCCCATCCATAATAGGGACAGCCCTGCTTACATCCTCATCCATAAAAGGGACAGCCCTGCTTACATCCCAATCCATAATAGGGACAGCCCTGCTTACATCCCCATCCATAATAGGGACAGTCCAGCTTACATCCCCATCCATAATAGGGACAGCCCTGCTTACATCCCCATCTATAATAGGGACAGCCCTGCTTACATCCCCATCCATAATAGGGACAGCCCTGCTTACATCCTCATCCATAATAGGGACAGCCCTGCTTACATCCCCATCCATAATAGGGACAGCCCTGCTTACATCCCCATCCATAATAGGGACAACCCTGCTTACATCTCCATCAATACATGGAACAGCCCTGCTTACATCCCCATCCATAATAGGGACAGCCCTACTTACATCCCCATCCATAATAGGGACAGCCCTGCTTACATCTCCATCCATAATAGGGACAGCCCTGCTTACATCTCCATCCATAATAGGGACAGCCCTGCTTACATCCCCATCCATAATAGGGACAGCCCTGCTTACATCCCCATCAATAATAAGGACAGCCCTGCTTACAACCCAATCAATAATAGGGACAGTCCTGCTTATCTCCCCATCAATAATAGGGACAGCCTTGCTCACATCCCCATCCATAATAGGGACATCCCTGCTTACATCCCCATCCATAATAGGGACAGCCCTGCTTACATCCCCATCCATAATAGGGACAGCCCTGCTTACATCCCCATCATTACATGGAACAGCCCTGCTTACATCCCCATTCATAATAGGGACAGACCTGCTTACATCCCCATCAATACATGGAACAGCCCTGCTTACATCCCCATCCATAATAGGGACAGCCCTGCTTACATCCCCATCCATAATAGGGACAGCCATGCTTACATCCCCATCCATAATAGGGACAGTCCTGCTTACATCCCCATCCATAATAGGGACAGTCCTGCTTACATCCCCATCAATAATAGGGACAGCCCTGCTTACATCCCCATCCATAATAGGGACAGTCCTGCTTATATCCCCATCCATAATAGGGACAGCCCTGCTTACATCCCATCCATAATAGGGACAGCACTGCTTACATCCCCATCCATAATAAGGACAGCCCTGCTTACATCCCCATCAATAATAGGGACAGCCCTGCTTACTTCCCCATTCATAATACGGACAGCCCTGCTTACATCCCCATCAATAGTAGGGACAGCCCTGCTTACATCACCATCCATAATAGGGACAGTCCTGCTTACATCCCCATCCATAATAGGGACAATCCTGCTTACATCCCCATTCATACATGGGACAACCCTGCTTACATCCCCATCAATAGTAGGGACATCCCTGCTTACATCCCCATCAATAAGAGGGACAGTCCTGCTTACATCCCCATCATAAATAGGGACAGTCCTGATTACATCCCCATCAATAATAGGGACAGCACTGCTTACATCCCCATCAATAATAGGAACATCCCTGCTCGAATCCCCATCAATAATAGGGACAGTCCTGCTTACAGCACCATTCATACATGGGACAACCCTGCTTACATTCCCATTCATACATGGAACAGCCCTGCTTACATCCCCATCCATAATAGGGACAGCCTTGCTTACATCCCCATTCATACATGGGACAACCCTGCTTACATCCCCATTCATACATGGAACAGCCCTGCTTACATCCCCATCCATAATAGGGACAGCACTGCTTACATCCCCATCCATAATAGTGACAGCCCTGCTTACATCCCCATCCATAATAGGAACATCCCTGCTCACATCCCCATCAATAATAGGGACAGTCCTGCTTACAGCCCCATTCATACATGGGACAACCCTGCTTACATCCCCATCACTAATAGGGACAACCCTGCTTACATCCCCATCCATCATAGGGACAGCCTTGCTTACATCCCCATCAATAATAGGGACAGTCCTGCTTACAGCCCCATTCATACATGGGACAACCCTGCTTACATCCCCATCACTAATAGGGACAGCCCTGCTTACATCCCCATCCATAATAGGGACAGCCTTGCTTACATCCCCATCAATAATAGGGACAGTCCTGCTTACATCCCCATTCATAATAGGGACAGCCCTGCTTACATCCCCATCAATAGTATGGACAGTCCTGCTTACATCCCCATCCATAATAGGGACATTCCTGCTTACATCCCCATCAATAATGGGGACAGTCCTGCTTACATCCCCATCCATAATAGGGACAGCCCTGCTTACATCCCCATCAATAATAGGGACAATCCTGCTTACATCCCCATCCATAATAGGGACAGTCCTGATAACATCCCAATCAATAATAGGGAAAGTCCTGCTTACATCCCAATCAATAATAGGAACATTCCTGCTTACATCCCTATCCATAATAGGGACAGTCCTGCTTACATCCCCATCAATAATAGGGAGTCCTGCTTACATCCCCATCCATAATAGGGACAGTCCTGCTTACATCTCCATCAATACATGGAACAGCCCTGCTTACATCCCCATCCATAATAGGGACAGTCCTGCTTACATCCCCATCCATAATAGGGACAGTCCTGTTTACATCCCCATCAATAATAGGGACAGTCCTGCTTACATCCCCATCCATAATAGGGACAGTCCTGCTTACATCCCCATCCATAATAGGGACAGTCCTGCTTACATCCCCATCCATAATAGGGACAGCCCTGCTTACATCCCCATCCATAATAGGGACAGTCCTGCTTACATTCCCATCAATAGTAGGGACAGTCCTGCTTACATCCCCATCCATAATAGGGACAGTCCTGCTTACATCCCCATCCATAATAGGGACAGTCCTGCTCACATCCCCATCCATAATAGGGACAGCCCTGCTTACATCCCCATCCATAATAGGGACAATCCTGCTTACATCCCCATCAATAATAGGGACATCCCTGCTTACATCCCCATCAATAATAGGGACAGCCCTGCTTACATCCCCATCCATAATAGGGACAGCCCTGCTTACATCCCCATCAATTATAGGGACAGCACTGCTTACATCCCCATCCATAATAGGGTCAGCCCTGCTTACATCCCCATCCATAATAGGGACAGTCCTGCTTACATTCCCATCAATAATAGGGACAGCCCTGCTTACATCCCCATCCATAATAGGGACAGCCCTGCTTACATCCCCATCAATAATAGGGACAGCACTGCTTACATCCCATCCATAATAGGGTCAGCCCTGCTTACATCCCCATCCATAATAGGGACAGTCCTGCTTACATCCCCATCAATAATAGGGACAGCCCTGCTTACATCCCCATCAATTATAGGGACAGCCCTGCTTACATCCCCATCCATAATAGGGACAGTCCTGCTTACATCCCCATCAATAATAGGGAAAGCACTGCTTACATCCCCATCAATAATAGGGACAGCAGAAAAAGCTCATGGTCTCAAGAGAAATGTTTCATAGTGGCACCTCAACCATGCAACCTTGTATTTAGAAGGAAAGCGATCACTTATACTGTATAGACAGAAAGGGTGTAGTGTTTGCAATCATTACGCGTTACTACCTTGAGTCAGCACTATGTTATATGGTGCCCGTGGGTACATTATTACCTTGAGTCAGCACTATGTTATATGGTGCCCGTGGGTACATTATTACCTTGAGTCAGCACTATGTTATATGGTGCCCGTGGGTACATTATTACCTTGAGTCAGCACTATGTTATATGGTGCCCGTGGGTACATCCGCAGCAGTTTATTGGCCTGTTTCGGGTTCAGTTTATCACCATCTCCGAGAGATTCAGATGCAGAAAATCTCCTCAGTTCATCACTGGCAGCCTGCAAACACAAGAATATGTGTTGACTTGATCTTACACGGAGGAATTTACAAGATTTTCAATAACAACGTAACACGATGACGTTAGAGCTGAATAGGAGAACAGGAACTCCTATAACAGCGGTGAACAACTAAAGACAAATTATCATACCAAATTTCAAAGAATCCATTAAAAAAAAAAATTACTATATGCAAACCAAAGATATGAAGCATCGTCATCACATAATACAATATAATTATTAATTTAAAAAGGGTTATTATTGTTGTAAAAACGTCAAATCAATCTGACGGTAAAACAGAATCATTTTCAGACAATGATAAATAATCCATCAAACATGAAAAGAATCCCTTGAAAAATAAATGCCCTTCAGATGCAAACACAATTAAGGAACTGAAATTGGGTTTTACGGCACACCAACACGTAAAAGGTTACATGGCGCCTAGCAGGAATGAACATGCTAGGCTCATCCTCCATTACATCAAGATAAAACATGGAGAATGGGCTTAGAACCTTCTAACCTGCAGTTGCTGCAAATTCTATAGTAGACACTCCATTTACGATGTAGCCACGTTTCCACGTTTGCATACGCGGTGTCATGATGAAGACCTTAAATGAGCATGATAAAAAATAACAAAATGAACATAAAGGGAGGTCCTACCCACCTGCCTCTGGCGGGATTTGCAATGGTTGTATTCTACCCCAACAACCACACAGGGATGCACAATAATTATTAAGGATTTATTATCATCATACTGTTGCGATAAGTCGTTTTTTAACCCTTAACCTGCTACATATGTATAATGAACTGTTCTTTCTTTGAATAGCACAAATCAGGAATGCTTGTTAAAAATAGATTTCATTCGTACAAATATGCATGATTTTGTCACAGATCGGGAATCTATAGTATTTGATTGTGGTTCTATTGTTCAATGGCATGATATTTTCGTGATTGTGTGACGTCAATATCGATCTGTGCTATTAAGACCATTCCATTTATGTGACAAATGGGTGTTTTGGGGAAAAATGACAGATCGGCAGCCAGACATGGTAAATCCTGATCAGCGAGTTACTAGCAGGCCGATTTGGGTTGATAATGGATGCAAAGGCTATTATAGTCGTACTTTGCGGGTTAAGGGTTAAAGGACCATAACTTCTTCAAAAATCACTGCTTCCAACTGACAATAAAACATAAACATATTCACACCCTACAAAATATAATGACTGGTGGCACAAATGACAGGTGGCACAAACACAACATATGCACCACTATCATCATATTAGACACTATAAAACAATCATATTCACACCCTACCAAATATAATGACCAGAGGCACAAACACAATGTATCTAGAACTATCACTGAAGGTGATAAATACCCCCACAAACAATTTTTTTAGTGAGATCAAGGGCAATAACTCTGCATGGCATTGACTGAGCCACACCAAAACTGTGCCACGTACATGTACTTTTCATGTTTATTATGTACACAAAGTTATAATTCAATATCTTCCAAACTGTAAAAGTAGTTCACTACACACAATTGGATATGCTGAGTAAAGCAATGTTTACTATGTGCAAAGGCAATAACTCTGCATGGAATTGACCGTGCCGAACCAAAATTGTGTCACGTACGTCTTCACTTCATTTTAATCATGTATACAAAGTTTCAATTCAATATCTTGAAAACTGTATTAGAAGTTCGCTCCACAATATTGCTGAATATAGCAATTTTGACTAAGTGCAAGGGCAATAACTTTGCATGGAATTGAGCGGGCAAACCAAAATTGTATCACTCACATCCACACTTCATGTTGATCATGTATACAAAGTTTCAATTCAATATCTTGAAAACTGTAAAAGAAGTTTGTTCCACAAGATTGCATATGCTGAATACAGCAATTTTGACTAAGTGCTAGGGCAATAACTCTGCATGGAATTGAGCGAACCAAATCAAAACCAAAATTGTGTCACGCATATCTACACTTCATGTTGATCACGTATGCAAAGTTTCAAGTCCATATCTTAGAAAACGGTAGTCTAGAATTTGTTCGCTTTGCAAGATTCAACAGACCGACAGACCGACCATTTTGACTAAGAGTGCAAGGGCAATAACTCTGCATGGAATTGAGCGAGCCACACCAAAATTGTGTCAAGCACATCTACACTTCATGTTGATCATGTACGCAAAGTTTCAATTCCATACCTAGAAAACGGTAGAAGTAGTTTGCTCCACAAGATTCAACTGACCGAGCGCCCGCCTCAGTGACACCTATATACCCGCTCTCAAACTTGGTTTGCGGGGGTATAATGACTAGAGACACAAGCACAACGTATGCACCACTATCCCCATATTAGGCACTATAACTGTGAAGTCAAAAAGGGGCCACAACTGTGACAAACATCGTATCAAATATGATCAAGACAAAAAGGAGAATTCTATAAGCTTTTGTTCTAATCCTTTAATATTTTCCTAACTAATCCTTCAGTGTATATATGCAGGGCCTTTTTACCCTTCTCTGCAGCGGCCTGTAAAAGGCCCCTTTCCCACCCAAATTTCTTTTAAAATCATGCCCCCATTTTTAAAACTTGCATTTCATTCCCAATTCATGGATTTCCCCCCCCCCCCCAATTTAAGCCAAAAAGTCCTTTCCCCAAAACTCGTAAAATTAAGGCCACAATATGTAATGTATGAAATGTTGTTTGTTTGTTTGGTGTTTTACATCATTTTCAACACATGTAAGGTTATATATGAGGTTGATTTTTCTGTGGTGGAGGCAGACCACCGTCTTTTCCTGGGTAGAACCAGTACTGTACCCATCCCGCCACCTGTAAGAATCGACACTTCATCACTTATAAGTAGAGCTCCCAGTGGGAGTAATGTTGAAAACTAATGAAAAATAAAACTTCTTTAAACCAACTAGTTAAAAAAGGGGCCACAACTGTCGTTAAAAATCACTGAATCAAACTGAACAATACAATATTATATCCATCTTCAGATCAAGACAAATCATAATAACAAATATTTAAAAAAATCTGTTGAAAATAGAAATGACTAGGTGCAAATACAATTTTTTTCAGAAACTCTTAGACAATACTAGTACTACATGTAGTACTAATACTAGTACTATAATAATATACTGAATCGAAAAAGAAATGCAACTTGGGAATTTCCGCTATATATTGTATATACTGCACACTTAATGCCACATAATATTCCAAAGAAAACATCTTGCAAGTGTTAAAGAAAGGACACAACTGTAGTGTTGTAGACGTTTTAATCACAGTACACTTTGTAACAAGAAATTCATAAATGTTGAAGTTCCTCTTTGAAAAATTGAGCCATTTCAGTACTGTATTTAACATAACGTGTTTGCAAAATTTTGCATCTCAAGTTTGCTCACATGCTTGAGCCAAACGCGTCTCTGTCAATAATGAAACTATGAAGGAATACTATTTGCTGTGTTATGTGCTGTTTTAGTCTTCTTTTTCCAAAAGCTATGTACCATTCGATTAACAGCGGCATATTGTACATACAATATATAGCGGAAATTCCCGAGTTGCGTTTCTTTTTCGCATCAGTATATTAAGTCAAAGAAGGCCATGCACGTACAACAGTGTTACATCATTGAATCAAACTGACAATATAATAAATGATCATCTATCTGTTCATATCAGTTTAAATCATCCCACCAACTATGAAAAGAAGCTGCTGAATGGAGTTTTACGTCATTTTCAGCACATTTTAGGTTATGATGGTATTTTTTTTTAATGACTAGATGCAAACATGAGATTTTGTTTCAGACAGACTCGTAAGAAAATATTATTGAAAAGTCGAAAAAGGCCACAACTGTTATAAAATCATGGAATCAAACAACCCCTGATATATATAGGACATAATATGCCATGCAACTATGAAAAGAACCTGTTGCTGACCTCAAATGCATATGTAGGCCCAACAAACTAGTGGGGTTCGTCATGCCCCCCCGGCGTTTTTTTAAACTTAGCTATGTAATGTTGCGTTTTGGCGTATATCTGACAGAAGTCTTATGTGATATTTGAAGAAATATTTTTTGACAAATTTGAGAATTAACATTTGAAAAAGTTGAATTATCTACAGTAACACTGTAAAATAAAATAAGAAACGCATCATCAGCTGTTGACCCTTAACCCCATCTCCCATACACTCTCTGGCTTCAGTTTTTATTGCGCATTTCTGGACTTCTCATTTTTCAAATTGATGTATAGGCCCGGGCCTATATGGCCTAATAGTAGCTATGCCGATGGTTGATAAATGAAATACTAAATGCAAAGTTTAGTTTTGGAAGAAGGCACAGACAGATCACTAAGATATATGTGTGTCTAATGCCTGTATTTTCGTAGCTACACAAGCCAACCCAAAAAAGGTGAAACAAGAAAAATCACATTTTTTTACCCATTTTTTTTACACTATATATTAGTCTTGTTATATTCAATGTGCTGATGACAGCTTCAACCCTGAACCCAATTCACACATTCATGGAAGAATAGACTTGTCCATCCGACAATGTATTGTTGTGGTGGGGGACTATGTCCATCCGACAATGTATTGTTGTGGTGGGGGACTATGTCCATCCGACAATGTATTGTTGTGGTGGGGGACTATGTCCATCCGACAATGTATTGTGGTGGGGGACTATGTCCATCCGACAATGTATTGTTGTGGTGGGGGACTATGTCCATCCGACAATGTATTGTTGTGGTGGGGGACTATGTCCATCCGACAATGTATTGTTGTGGTGGGGGACTATGTCCATCCGACAATGTATTGTTGTGGTGGGGGACAACTAAACGAGAAAAAAAAGCACTTGTAAAATTGCAAAATCATGAATAGATACTTCATGAACATATTTTTTATATAATTAGGTGTAACATTGTCATAAAAATGTGCGTACTTTACAAAATAGTGTCACTTTTTTATTTATTATTTGTCGGCTTTGGCCGACTATATATTTGTGCTTACAATTTTGGTAATAATATTGGCTTGGAATATAAATGCTGATTTAACACTATAAGACGAGTGTTACAAAGTTTTTACACTTTCAGAAAAATGAATGAATGGTGTTTTACGGCAAGTCGACACATAAATAGGTCATATTGTGCGCAAAAAATGACGAAAGATGAAGAAATTAAGTAGTAATTAAAAATTAAGGTAAGTATATAAAGATAAAACTATTAAAAATAAAACAGCTTTGTTTGTATCGAGGTGTTTCTCCTAAAAACGTGTTTACAAGGCGGCGCTTTATTCATCTACTGGTAAGCGAGTACTCGGGAACCAACCTACAGCGATAACTGGTAAGCGAGTACTCGGGAACCAGCCTACAGCGATAACTTCCGGAACCAGTCGATTAGCAGCTTCATACCGAGAGCTATTTTTAGAACATATATTTTATGTGATTATTATGTACATCCATGTGTAAAGTTATACTAGATGATAACGGAATGTACGGTACGGTCTAATAATGGGAGGCTTTTATCACCAAAACATTCCCTATAATTATTACCTATACTATTTTATTAACATTATTACATCTGTAATATATGACAAGAGTTTTACATTAATTTTACATCATAAATTATTGGTATACGCTATACAAGCTTCGATAATCTCTGCCCCCGAGCACCTGCTATTTCCGATAGTTTTCGTTACAAATACTACCGACGAATTGATGCTTTGCATCAAAATGTTCTTGTAATATTTGCCCTGAATTAAACACTTCATTGCATGTATTCATGATATCTTTGTTTCTCTGTTTAATTACAAGTGCATATTGTACAGTCCACTTTTACTATTGTCAGTTAATCAAGTTAAACAAAATATCAACCTTACGCTGCTTACAAATGTTAAACTTTCTATTGAAACTAAAGTGCTCAATGTCAATGATTCAACAGCTGATATTCTCACCAAAACATGTCCTACATTTCATCTCCAGATATGCCCGCCAGTCCACCTATTGCGTCATGTACAATGAACAATCATTGTCCCCAACATTACCTGTAACAGACTTTATCAAACTGAATCAGCACATAGAGAATAAATCTTACTCGTGTTTTACATAAAATTCACATTTACTGCATAGCAGGGGATAATTATGAAAAGAAAATTCATTGCAATGAATGCACTTTTAATGATTATAATAATAATAGATTAATCATCACATGTTGGTTAATGCAAAACATAATAAGTTTCAAGATAGAATCTTTGGAATCTGATTCATAAATATTAGCTAATTCATCTGAATCACCTGGGTGCTTTGGGCTACTGATTTGTATTGACATATTAGTGGGGTTTTGTTTTGAATGGTGTTTTACGTCATTTTTAGAACATGTCAGACCATAAATGACGGTGGATTTTTTTTGTGGTAGAGGCAGACATATTAGTATGCTAGGTATTAGACTCTACTTGTTACTGATTCAGGTTGCAATTTTTTACAATTTAGATTATTTATTTCTTTTTTTTGCATCTACACAATGTTACATATATGTAAGATATTCAAGAGCCTCTCCCAGACAGACCGAGAGGCAGACAGTATTTCTGTATAATCATATATATATATATATATAACTTATAAGTGCAAAAGGACATATTGGAAAAATGAACTGCTCCCATCCAATGACTCAGCAATTTTTTTATGATTTACTCAAGTTCACAGACAGAAGTGAATGGTCTATCATATATGAATGAAAATCGATGAGATTTTAAATTACGTTATATTTAACACATGTAAGGTCATATTAGAAAGGTGACCTCTGAGGGAGATGAGATAAAGGATGATAATCCCCATCAGACATTCCACCAACAGGGGCGGATACAGAATTGTAGATAAGCCAGGCGCAACTTTGCCAACCAAACAAAAAACGATTTTTGCACATGAAGAAATAGAGATTATTTAACCGCTGGTATCGATTATAGGAAAATCCTTCACGAGTGGTAGACGTGTGGTTCTTTTCACGAACGAGCGCACGCGAGTGAGTGAAAAAACAAAGCATGTCTACCATCAAGTGAAGGATTTCCCTATAATCGATCCCAGAAGTTAACTAATCTCTATTTCTTACATTTTAAATTACGTTATTCAAACAAATATAATCATTTATTGAACGTTATCGGCGGATGATGTCGACGTCAGCAACACTTTGTTGACGTCACGTCTCAACGTCGCAACGTTAGTTATTATTGTGTTGAATTAACTTTAGCTATTATTGTGTTCTGAGTTAGTTATTAATATTTTTAGCGATTATGAATATTCTTGCACTGAGAAATCCCAATCCTTCAAGCATAGAAATGAAATAAGACAATAATAATTGTACAACTTCTCAGATTTTATCTGGGGCGCAATTGTTTAAAATAAAAAGCTGACTCCCTCGCCCCACTCACCCAAGGCCTTTTCTCATGTTTTTTCTTAACTTCTCAGATTTTAGGGGATTGCGCAGCCCCACTGCTCCCCCCGCCCCCACACACAACCCGGAGTCTCTGCATGATGGCAGGGCTTGAACCCTTGCTGGTCTGTAGTTCTAAAGCACAAGTCCATAACCACTTAGCTAAGTTAGTTCCTATGGAGAAACAAATGATTGAATGTGAAGATGGGCATTTAAATTGGGCCTTTAAAATTCAAAGGAACACTTGTGTAACCTGCCATGCTTTTATTGATTTTCAGCAAGGTGAAATACTTTTTAAGTTATTGTATGTTCAGTAAGGTTGCAAGTGAAAAAGGGGCATAACTCTGCTGAAATGAAAGTCAGAGTTATTGGACATGTGTAACGACATTTCTTGAGGTAAGATGAAGATGCGTGTGGTTTCATGAACATAGGTCAAATACCTTTGAAGTTATATGGCCAAGGTTAGGTTGCAGGTTAAAGTGTGACACAGACGACGACGGACCGACAAAGCAATCCCTAAGTGTCTGCCATGCTACGCAGGTGACACAAAATCAACACTAGTCCTGCAGATTATCAACTTTGTACTCGTCCTTAATGTTGTACATAAACACCTTTAGATTCATTAATAAGCTATTACGTTTTACATGATCTTGTGGTGAACGTATATAAATATTGTTAATATTTTATTTATTAATTCATTACTCAAGGATCATTTTCGTGTGTACAGTTGTGCATTTATATGGGACATCCATAGGCTATAGATCCCCTTTTTTATTTATATCTGACAGGGAGCCATTAGGTTTAAATTAATCTTAAGAATATATTTAACTTTTTTAATTTACATCATAACCATTTACTATTATTCAGGGCTGTTGTTTCAGCCAAAGTGTTTTTTGGACTTTTCAGACAAAATTCAACAATTGTTTTTGTCTAGTTGTATATCAGTGAAACAGACATTTTTAGCAGTAAATAAAAATGCCGTACTTTTCAAAATCAGTTAAAATATAAAAAATTCACATGTGAAAGTTGTTTTTGATAGATTTTCAAGGCAAAATTCTGCTGTATCAAAAATTAGAACAATATGTTTTTCACTTTGAATGTCTTATAGAAAAATATTGAGGCTAATCGCACTTATTTGAGATTTCTTTATTTTCTGGGACACCAGCATGTTACAGTATTCACATTAGCCACCATGTTACAGCCTTCACATTAGCCACCATGTTACAGCCTTCACATTAGCCACCATGTGACAGCCTTCACATCCGCACACCATGTTATGCCTTCACATTAGCCACCATGTAACAGCCTTCATATTTGCCACCATGTTACAGCCTTCATATTAGCCACCATGTTACAACCGTCACATTAACCGCCATGTTACAGTCTTCACATTAGCCACCAGGGCTTTTTTTCATGATTTTGGGAACATGACCCGTACCCATGGAATTGGGAATTTTAGCGCGATTTTTCATAAAATTGGGAATTTTAGCGTGATTTTTAATAAAATTCGGAAAAATATAAAGTAAAGCATTTCTTTCATAATTATATCTTTAATGCTTTTTTTTTGTACACCAAGATTAACAGGAGCATTTATTTAAGCTTTTGAACCCCAATCATTGGATTGGCAGACGTAAAAAAAAAAAAAATAAAAAAATATATATATATATTTTTTTAAATTGGAAGTAATTTTTTCCTCTTAATTGGGAAAAAAAGATATGTTTTGGCATTGGGAATATGACCGAATTTCGGGTGTAAAAACAGCCAAAAAACCCCACTGGCCACCATGTTGGCATTCACATTTGCCCACCATGTTACAGCCTCCAGATTAGCCACCATGTTACAGCCTTCACATAATCCACCATGTTACAGCCTTCACATAAGCAATCATGTTATGCCCTTCACATTAGCCATCATGTTACAGCCTTCACATTAGCCACCATGTTACAGCCTTCACATTTGCCCACCATGTTACAGCCTTCACATTAGCCACCCAGCCTTCACATTAGCCACCATGTTACAGCCTTCACATTTGCCCACCATGTTACAGCCTTAACATAAGCCACCATGTTACAGCCTTTACATAAGCCATGTTACAGCCTTCACACTAGCCACCATGTTATGCCCTTCACCTTAGCCACCATGTTACAGCCTTCACATTAGCCACCATGTTACAGCCTTCACATTAGCCACCATATTACAGCCTTCACATTAGCCACCATGTTACGCCTTTCAAATTAGCCACCATGTTATGCCCTTCACATTAGCCACCATGTTACAGCCTTCACAATAGCCACCATGTTACAGCCTTCACATTGGCCCACCTTAACAAGTCAACAACAGCAGAACTTTGTAAGATTGATTAATTTGACACCTTGTAATTTCTACAAGCTGATCTTATATTAATAAGTGCAGTGAAATATAGCAGGCCAGACAAGGTTAGTCATGAATCACAGACCCATCAATAACAGGCGAGAATCGAGGCCATTTATCTTGGGCCTGGAATGACAGGAGTATGGTGAGCAGTAGTCTATATCGATAGAGAGCAAGAAGCAGTCAATGAAATTAAAGGCAGTATATATTCATATTGAAATTAAAGGCAATATATATCCATATTGAAATTAAAGGCAGTATATATCCATATTATATATCAATATTGAAATTAAAGGCAGTATATATCCATATTTGAAAGGCAGTATATGATCCATATTGAAATTAAAGGCAGTATATATACATATTGAAATTAAAGGCAGTATATATACATATTTAAATTAAAGGCAATATATATACATATTGAAATTAAAGGCAGTATATATACATATTATATATCCATATTGAAAGTAAAGGCAGTATATATCCATATTATATATCCATATTTGAAAGGCAGTATATATACATACTGAAATTAAAGGCTCTACTATCACAGACCAGAACAGAAAGATTTTTATTGACATAATTATTCTTAATATTTCAGCAAACTGAACATATACATGTATATACAAATAAGAACAAGAAAGGTAGACGGATTTGAAACTAAAATTGATAAATTTCAATAAATTACGTAACTAATACATGTATGTAACTAGTGATTTACTTTAGATAACACAAATGCTGACAGCAACAATCCTTGATCTACTCCAGAAGGCAGTCTATCTTGAGTTTAACCAAGAAGAAAATGTAAAACAAAGAAAACAGATAACACTTTACTCTGTATCAAACTTAATATTGATGTTTGCCCCATCTCCCTTGCCAAGAAAGTCACAAATGTCTCCCCCATTTTTAGTTGAAAAGGCAAGGAGAAACATTTGTTCAAACAAATTTCCAATCTTTTTATTTTGGTTGCAACCTGAAATATAACTGTTATCAGTATATTATTGATCAATGCATACATCATTCTGCTATTCTACCCACCAGTATTACTCAAATCATGGCATTTACACCGATAATAGTAATACATTAATTATTAATTTTATGACCTCAGAAAATGTTATATTAATATGTCATTTGATGTTCAAATAATGCCTTTAAAGGGACACACTGCAATCTTGAAGTCTATAGTATACATTTTCACACATCAAAACAAACATAACATCTACAAAAGTGTCTTCCTAATATTGCAGTGTGTCCTTTCAAAGCTTTGTATGGTTAAAATTAATTATGTAAAGTTACAGGAGATGGGAAAAGGATATAACACATGTTAACAATGATATACATTATTTTCCCTAATAGTAGCGCCCAGGCGTTACGCAGGATGCCCAGGCGCTACGCAGGATGCCCAGGCGCCCAGGCGCTACGCAGGATGCCAAGGGGGCGCCTTATAAATATAAATTGTGTTGAATTATATTTTATTTTTGTGGTGTTGGGGAGATTTTTTGCATACAAAAGATTGAAAATATATTGATTTTTGAAGACTATTTAATTTTAATTAATTAATTCGTTTGGAAACGGGGAGTGGGGATGGGCATCCCGGAGAGGCACTCTTATTAGGGAAATTACGGTACACGTTTGTTTACCAACATATTAAAAGTTCACAAATAATAATAAAAGTGTTTAAGCATACAGTAATTGGGAATTTTGTAGTAACAAAGGACAGGATATTATCATCCCGGAGAGGCTCTCTTATTAGGGAAATTACGGTACACGTATGTTTACCAACATATTAAAAGTTCACAAATAATAATAAAAGTGTTTATAAGCATACAGTAATTGGTAATTTTGTAGTAACAAATGACATATCTGATATAAATCTCTCAATATAACTGTTGTATCTAAAACAGGAGCAATTATGAAGTTATTAAATATGTGTTTGCAAGAGCATAGTGTTTGATTGTGTGCACTCTCATTCAATCATCATAAAAATTTCATTAAAATTATGCATAGCCGGGACTTATAATGCATTATACATACTAATGACTGTTTCACAAGAGTGTCAAAATCAGTGTTGACTCTCTCGGCTGTTATAGGGCGTAACAATAAGCCAGAAAGTTATTTCATTATGTGTTGGGACACCTGGTCACAATACTCTGCTTCATATCCTAATCTGAGTATACAGTAAGGGGGATATAATCAAATTAGGGTGAGGTCATACGGTTCAAGGGGTGTTTAAGAGTGTGTACCTGATAGATTCACCATCAGTCAGATTAAACACTGTGTCAAAATTGTTATCAAAATGTTATGAAAAATATTATGAAAATTTGTCAAACAATAATTTTAAGGTCATTGAAAGGAACACATTTTTCAAGATTTTAATTTTAAAATCTTCTTGTGTTTTTTTCTTCTCTAAGATGCGACTTCACAGCTGGTAATATCAAAATTTAATATGCATATTTCTGTTTATCTATAAACAAGGCCCAACAGGGCCTGTAGACGTTCTACTGTGTAAAACAGCTTTTATCTTAGATCAGGAGAAGTAGTCTGTACAAAGTTTGTGTTACCCGCTATAAACATGTGATGATTTGTAGCAAAATTGTAACTAGTTTTATATTCTTGTATATTTTAGTACAAGAGAATGAAATAAGGCATAATTTTCAACAACCAAGTCAAGTTGATCATGAAAAATTGTAATCTATTGATCAGATCAAAGGCATAACAGTAAATAAACTTATCGATGATCGATCAAATCAACAACACTACTGATCATTCCTGCAAGGTTTCACTGAAATCTGGCCAGGGGTTCAGGGATCGCATATTTTAAAAACTACAACAATTTTTTTGCAATTTATATGCTCATGAAGCAGCTAGGGAATTAATATGCAAGCATGATGTGCCACTGTGCAGGAGCACGACACAGTTGCCAGTTACATATTGCACGTGCTATTGTGCAAAAGAATGACACAGGTGTCAGTTACCTGTAGCACATGCCACTATCCAAGAGCATGACACAGTTGCCAGTTACATACTGCACGTGCTACTGTGCAAAGGAATGACACAGGTGTCAGTTACCTGTAGCACGTGCCACTATCCAAGAGCACGACACAGTTGTCAGTGACATACTGCACGTGCTACTGTGCAAAGGAATGACACATGACACAGGTGTCAGTTACCTGTTGCATGTGCCACTATCCATGAGCATGACACAGTTGCCAGTGACATATTGCACGTGCTACTGTGCAAAGGAATGACACGTGACACAGGTGTCGGTTACCTGTAGCACGTGACACTATCCAAGAGCATGACACAGTTGCCTGTGACATATTGCACATGCTACTGTGCAAAGGAATGACACATGACACAGGTGTCAGTTACCTGTAGCACGTGCCACTATCCAAGAGCATGACACAGTTGCCAGTGACATATTGTACGTGCTACTGTGCAAAGGAATGACACATGACACAGGTGTCAGTTACCTGAAGCACGTGCCACTATCCAAGAGCATGACACAGTTGCCAGGGACATATTGTACGTGCTACTGTGCAAAGGAATGACACATGACACAGGTGTCAGTTACCTGTAGCACGTGCCACTATCCAAGAGCATGACACAGTCGCCAGGGACATATTGCACATGCTACTGTGCAAAGGAATGACACATGATGCAGTTGTCAGTAACCTCTAGAACGCGCCACTGTGCATGACACAGTTGTCAGTAACCTCTAGCATGTGCCACTGTGCATGACACAGTTGTTAGTAACCTGTATCATGTGCCACTGTTCAAGGGCAGTTGCCTGTAGAACATGCATTATGCAAGCATGTGTCACTGTAAAAGGGTTCCCAGGTACCTGTAGCACGTGCTAATGACAGTTTTCCATTATCTGTAGCACGTGCCATTGTGCAAATTATAATTGCCAAGTTAAGCAGCTGGTAAATCACACAATACCTCTGGAAACCAGAAAAGATTGAAGTGACGAGCAAACTCAACTTTTACATACAGCTTTTCCTTTTTAGTTGGCTATACCTTTTTTTTGCTTGGCCTTCAAATATAATTTATAGGATATGAATTATAAATAAATATTAAAAAACTAACACTGAGATATGACTTTTTTACACACCTCCTCATAGTTTGTTGGTAAATAAATCAATAGAACATACCATGGGCTGAGATTGAAAATAGATTTGGCTCATTTACATCACACTGCCATAAACACCTGCGACCAATTATGGCAGGAGGCCCACATGGAAGAGTGTTGCTGTAATTGCTGGGCGCATTTAAACATAACCAGATTATTACCGTAATTGCTGGGTCTCATATCAACATAACCATTTATAATGCTCCACAAAATAAGCTGGAGTTCTGTAAATGTGTCTAATGAAAACCAGTCTTTTGAAATTCAGTGACAAAATTGAAATGGAGGAGTAAGGCCTTTAATTATGCCCCAGGGCTCTCCCCAGGTATCAAAACAATCCCAGTGTTGGTGCACAATTAAGGCAAATATCAAAAGCAAAATGTATACAAGGGAAGTAATCAAAATTTATATTGAAACTCAATAATTTAAGAGTTACCTTATTTCCCCTATTAGTAGCGCCTTCCCTAATGATATAGCACCCCCACCAATTTTAAGAAACCTTACCTTCTTCGAAAATCAAAAAATTCTTTAAACATGGTTCATACAGACTTTTCAAACCTAAATTTAGGGCCTTTTTAGGGACATTTTCGCTAAATTTAGGGCCTCAATATTTATAGCATAATTATGCGTTTGACTAAAATTCCTGCTTACTGCTACAGTAAAACCCCTCTAAAGTGACCCCTACAAGAAGATAGGTGGCAGCTTAATGCAGCATGATAGTATTGTAGAAAGCTCCTCTAATAGCTTTCTGCAAACTATAGTGCTGCATTAAGCAGTCACCTGTAGAAAAAAAACACTAAATGTGTATATTGTAAGCGGTTGCATTAGCTGGGATTTACTGTATTTATAGCCAATAAACCTGGACCTACCTAATGTTACAGTCACACGGCCATGTTACGGACCTACGGATGCCTGCGTATATTTGGATAATGAAAATGCGTAATTTTTGCCCCAAATTATGCAAATTTGACCAAAAGTAACCTATATTCTGCGGACGATACGGATTAGTTACGGATGTTACGTATGAATTGCGGATGTTACGGGTAAAACCTGCGGATGAGCCCATCAGCTGCCAACCCGCTGACACATGTCACGGACGACTTACAGATGACTTACGGATTTTACGGATGACTTACGGACGATACGGATGACTTAGAGACGATACGGATGAGTTACGCTCGTGTCTGCGCATGTCGGCTTCCTGTGGCGTCCGCACCATCCGCATATAAACACACGCGTATATCCGCAGGCATCCGCACACCCGACAAAGTGTGCGCATCAGTTACGTATCTTACGTATCCTGCGGATGAGTTTACGTATCTTACGTATGGGTTACGTATTCTACGTATGGATAACGTATATTCTGCGGATGCTTACGTATATTTCATCCGCAGCAAAATTTTGAGATTTTCAAAATTCCCGCTGCGGATCTGCGTATGTCTGCGGATCCTGCGGATTGCGTTACGGATAAATACGGATGCTTACGGATGATACGGATCCTTGCGGATGCTTACGGATTTTGATCCGTAAGCATCCGCAGCTACCGTAAGTGGCCGTGTGACTGTAGCATAAGATTAAACAGTTTTCAGCTCTGTGGCCTTGTCCACAGGTATTCGGGAGTAGCTTAGACTTACACTTGAATTTTTCAGGAAAAAAAAACAACATCATTTAAATACTAATCAAACATTAAAAACACAAATTTAAAAAAAAAAAAAAAAAAAAATTATATATATATTAGTACAGTATCATGGTATAGTAATATAATTTCTTTTTTTTTCTTTTTTTTTTTAAATTTGTGTTTTTAATGTTTGATTAGTATTTAAATGATGTTGTTGTTTTTTCTGAAAAATTCAAGTGTAAGTCTAAGCTACTCCCCGAATACCTGTGGTTTAGCCCAAAAAAATTTTTTTTTTTTTTTTAATTATACCCCACCCACTCCCCCAAATATTGGCCGCGATTTTTCAAAAACGGCCGTGCAAAAATGGCTGCACGGTTGGCTCAGTCGTTGGCTGGCTAATAACTTCCCCTCTGAAATATAACCGAGTATGAATCAAACTGAGTACGATGTACAATAGTACAAATCTAAATTCGTAGGAGTTGTCGTTCTTGAATTCATTCTATTTTTAGAAATTTCGTAGGAGTTGTCGTTCTTGTATTCATTCTATTTTTAGAAGCAACAACACCTTGACAGCCGAAATAATGTGCGAAATGAAATTTAGGGCCACCAAAACTAATTTTTAGGGCGGTATAGAGTAAATTTAGGGACTTTTTAGGGCCTGACATGCAATTTAGGGCCTTTTCAAGCAACTCATCAAAATTTAGGGCCTTTTCAAGTCTGTGCGAACCATGTTAAAGAACACAAAATTTTCATCTTTAGCACTAGCCTCGGTCACCCGGCCCGCTTCTGATTTCTTCGTTACGATATGCTACACGGATCCAGAACCAGGGCCTGGGGAAAATACGACATTTAAAATCGCCCTCTCGTTTTGGGCGATTTTGCCGAGATTTTGAGAGATTCAACGAGACTTTCAAAACACTTATTTGTAAATTAATTTCATAATAATTTCTTACTTTCAACTGTTGAGAAGTAGCATGTGACGTCAAAAAGTGTAACAGGTGCATCAACAATTGACGTTGTACGTTTATTTACAACATGACGTCACGCAAACGTCAACTTTATGCACGTTAAAAAAACGCGCGAATAAATTGGACTAATCGCTAGTGGGCGCTTTAATTGGCCTAATCTGCCCAGACCGATATCTGCAAGTAAGACATATGCATGCTACGGTCTAGCTGGCCGAGACTACTTTAGCACTAATGGATTTGATTACAGGGAGATTTTTTAATACAACACCGGCTTGCTCTATCACATAAACCTTATAGCGCTGTCATCAGTTTTACTTATTACGCTTCAATGATGACCGGAGTTATACTCAGTATACATTTGGGTTAAGTTTTAGTCAGTGCCGGTGTCATAGTAAAAGAGCATCGTATAGTAACTTTATAGTAAACAATCGGGGAAGATATAAAAAAAATTGAACCATAATAAGAGCACCCCTTTTGAACTTTGCATAGCGTCCGGGCGCTACTAATAGGGGAAATATGGTATGTGTAGCAAGCAGTGTGTTTTTAAGTCCTGATACTGCCTCAAAAGTTGAGCGGCATTTAGTGATACCCTTGTGTGTCTGTTCATACGTAAGGACATTAAAGTGTTTTTCAGTTCATTTCTCATACACCAGAAACAGTATATATAATTATATATATAGTTTGTTGATTTAGTTCATTTCTCACACAATAATACTAGTAGCAGTACTGGCTGTATACCAGATATCGTCATTTTTATGTTGGTTATTTAATATATCCAAATCAAAACTAGTCATCTAATAAATATTTTTGCCGGTAGAGAAGCTTACCCCTTTGCCGTAGATATTCTGTGTTTACATTGTTCCTGTTCTCAGTAGCAAGTGTCACATGACCATTACTAAATATAGACTGAATTGGGTCGGTCGTTTGAGCTGAATGTAGTAGTTATCGTCATGTTCAGTTTAATACCGAATAATCCATGTTTTGGATGATGAAAACGTGTGTAGTTATTAAGGCCTAAAAAAAAACATATGTGT
This sequence comes from Cyrtodaria siliqua, assembly GCA_037043455.1. Taxonomy (NCBI): domain Eukaryota; kingdom Metazoa; phylum Mollusca; class Bivalvia; order Adapedonta; family Hiatellidae; genus Cyrtodaria; species Cyrtodaria siliqua. Next base: position 38,141 of record JAWPHD010009324.1, on the reverse strand, counting down.
TTCCGGTTACCCGACCGACCCTACTTTATCACCGCCGACCCTAAATATTTTTAGCGAAAAAAAAATGTAAAAAATTTTTTTTTTTTTTTTTTTTTATTCAAATGATAATTTTATTAGCCAGAGTTGTTAAGCATCTAATCTGAATTGCAAAGGTTATCAAAAAGTTGCCTTAGTACAAAAATGGCATAATATATGCGAACAATATATTTAAAAAAAAATATCTAAAAAAAATACTTTTTCCTACCTACCTACCAGGGCCCTCACGCTACTTTGGGGGAAGGGGCCCGCAGCCCTCAGAAGGGGGAATTTTTGTAACTGGGGGGAATTTTTACAACAAATAAAAAACTCTGTTTGATTAACACGTTTCACTTTATTAACATACATTCGTCAACCATCTGGTTCTTTTTCTGATAAAAAAACTCCACTTAATAACCATCAATGGCATGTTTTCATCGGAGATCCACATTAAAAGTCAACCCTTCTCTTCTTTTTATCCCGAAAAAAACCTATTGCCCTGTCCAGTTGGGCATCTGGTTGAGTCAGTGCCCGATAATAGTTAAAACGTCCTGTGCACGATAAACAGTCTAAAACCAGACTAATAATAATCAAAACGTCTTTTTCAAACCGGTAAACACAACATCGTGAGCATATCGTCTTGAAAATCGGATTTTTTTTTTACGAATTTCTGAGGGGGAAAAATATCAATTTTTGGGGGAAAAAAATATACTTTTCAGGTGGGGGACTGCCACCGAATAACGGCGGCAGAAATGACCAAATGAGGGCTACCCTAACTTTTTGACAGGGTGAAACCAGAAACACACATATTTATTTTTTTTAGGCCTAATTGAAACATAAATATACCATTGCATATGAATACACAAAAAAAAATATCTAGAAAAAATTGATATCTACAATTTAAAATGTTTTTTCAATTGTAGGTAACGGATGTAATTTACTTCACTTCGACGTTCATTATTTAAAGTGAAATAACTGTCTGCAAATTTAAATTGATTGACGTGAACTAGTTGTCTCCCTTGGCGGAAAATGTTTAGCACATGCTATTTTGGGCATGTCAAATTGATTTAAAGTGGGTTCGAAAAATAATCACAACATCGAACGTTTTATTAATAATAACGAAATCTGGTGAATGACGATAACTGGTACACAACCAGTAGAGCATCCATATCTATAAGTGTAATATTAGTATCCTCATGCAATGACTTATTTTAAAAAATAATTTGACAAAAAAACACAAAAAAAACAAGAGGTCAATGACCTTGAAGCTCTACTGATTGATTTTGATTTCAGGAAGTAGTTGCTTCAGACTTGTTTTTTGAAAATCTATTTTTAACTGTGGCGGCCATCTTGAATTTCCGGCCGACCTGAAATTTTGCTAGGATCTATTAGACATTAAGAGCAAAATTCCTGTGAAGTTTCATGAAAAGTTTTCATTATATAACTCTATGTAAACAACGATGGCCGCTGGCAGCCATGTTTAACGTCAAATCAAAACGATTTTCGACAAGGACCAACATCATGTCATACTGATCATTTTAGAAAAAATCCCATATCAATATCTCTTATAGTTTTGAAGAAGTAGTCGCTACAAACTTATTTATTTTAAATCTATTTTTAGCTGTGGCGGCCATCTTGAATTTCCGGCCGACCTGAAATTTTTCCAGAATCAACTAGACGTCAAGAGCAACATTCCTGTGAAGTTTCATGAAAATCCGTCAAGTAGTTTCAGAGGAGTAGTCGCTACAAGTTTTTACTATATAACTCTATGTAACCAAAGATGGCCACTGGCAGCCATGTTTAACGTCGAATCAAAATAATTTTCCACATGAATCAACATCATGTCATGCTGATCATTTTAGAAAAAGTCCCATATCAATATCACTTATAGTTGTCAAGAAGTAGTCGCTACAAACTTATTTTTTAAAAATCTATTTTTAGCTGTGACGGCCATCTTGAATTTCTGGCAGATCTGAAATTTTGCTTGGATCAATAAGACATCAAGAGCAACATTCCTGTAAAGTTTCATGGCAATCCGCCAAGTAGTTTCAGAGGAGTAGTCGCTACAAGTTTTTACTATATAACTCTATGTAAACAAAGATGGCCGCTGGCAGCCATGTTTAACGTTGAATCAAAACGATTTTTAACAAGGATCAACATCATGTCATGCTGATCATTTTAGAAAAAGTCCCATATCAATATCACTTATAGTTTTCAAGAAGTAGTTGCTACAAACTTGTATTTTAAAACTCTATTTTTAGCTTTGGCGGCCATCTTGGATTTCACATCAACATGAATTTTTGCTAGGATCAACTAGACTTTATGGGCAACATTTCTGTAAAGTTTCATGAATATCCATCCAATAGTTTCAGAGGAGTTGTCGCTACAAATAAAAGTTTACGGACAGACGGACGGACGACGGACGCCGCACCACGGCATAAGCTCTGCTGATCTCTGATCAGTCGAGCTAACTAGCAATACCAGTGTTTTAGTTCTACTGTAGTAGAGACTCAGTTGGGTGTATTTGTAAACAGATTTTATAAACGTGTTACTAATGTCTCGCCACAGAGCTAGCTTTGATGGCGATATCGGTAGAGCGTCCGCTTCACATGCATTCGTTCTTAGTTCAAACCCCTCTGAGTGTCCTAATATTTATTTGTAATTTTTCCAATATGTTGCTGCCAATGTGCGTTGTGTGATATTTGTGGGTTTCAAATATCAAATATATAAAGGATGGAGGTATGTATACTTTTTAGGGTCAGTATATATGAGGTGTTATTTGTTCGAGTATTTTTTTTGTTAATTTAATACCAGTGATCGAAAATCGTCACCGATACTTCCACCATATTTCGTTTTGAAAATTATTCTTAAGTAAAGCACAAAATACGAATTTAACAGATGCACGTGACGAACGGGTCTTGGCATATGTACTCGGAACACATGCTGCTTTCTGTCTTAATATTGTCGCACTACATCATTTATCAAGAACCCAGCATTTTTGTCAAATATAGTAAGGTTTTCTTTATGCCATGTTTATGTAAAGAGGAGCGTGAAGACGCCGTCAGATACCTGTTGAACAGAATTTCGCAATGTATGGCGTGCATAAATGCTATAAAAACAAGACTATTTCAACGTCTGAGAGAGACTGTATTGACCAGCAACTGTCCTAAACAAGGACGTCCAGGTGATACGTCTTTTTTTTCTCGCTGTTTTTATAGCCGTTATTGGGTCATATTCCCAATGACAAAACATATATTTTTTCCCCCCAATTTTGAGAAGAAAATTCCCAATTGAAAGTAGAAAAAGAAAGAACACTGAAAAGTATCAAAAATGTGACAAGTATTGAATATGAAATGCTTTTAAATGCCTCTGTTGATCTTGTTGTACTGTAAACATTTCGAAAGATACAATTATGAAATAAATGTTTGACTGTTTTGTTTCCCAATTTTATAAAAAAAACGAGCTAAAATTCCCAATTTTGAGGGTATAGGTTATGTTCCCAAAATGTACAGTAGAAAAAAAAGCACTGCGTCAAGATGATGCTTATTTTCGACTCAAGCACCTACGTCAGCACTTCTGCCCCCCCATCAAAAACTGCTGTGAAACCGGCGTGAATATAAGGGGTCCTGCAACAACCGAATACGAGCCAGGACCATCAATCTCACAAGAATATCAACAAGAAGGGGCCTTGAACGCTCAACTGAAAAACTTAACCTTGAAATATTTACAGAAGTGGGTGAGAGGTCTTGTACATTCAGCGAAGAACATTTTTTAAAGGTTTTCCAGTACAACTCTTTGTAAAACTGGGTAAGGCTAGATTTAGCCCCAGGGTTACCATTGAAATAAAATAGGTAGAGAACCATAAGCAAATGCTACATGCAAAACATAAGAGCCCCAGCTCTTGTAGTTTCAGAGAAGAATATTTATTTTAAAGGGAATATAGTGTCACACAGCCAAACACTGAAAAACTTGGAAAAGGGTGAAAGAATTTATTTATGAAAATTGGATGATAAACAAAGAAGATAATTATGATCATTTGAAGGTTCTGTTGAAATGGTTATAGAGACCACCATTTTGAAAGCTATGACATCACAGTTCTATATGACCGTAGGAATATTTATGAAAATAATATGACAATGTATTGATTGATAGTGAAAATGTGACAGCATTTGTATGAAAAATATATATACTTAATGTCAATAATGCTTTATATGACCAGGAAAATATTTTGCATTCATTTGCAGTGATTTTTTTGCTTTAAATGATATTTATCAATATTCCATAAATGGTAATTTGGAACTATGTTCTGAAAATGACAGCTCCCATGTCTGTTTTAGAACAACCTTCAAATGGTCATATCTTTTTTGCTTATCATCCGATTTTGATAATTCTCTCACCTTTTTTCTAAGTTTTTTCAGAACTCTCAATAAGGCCAAAAATAAATTACCTGTGAGTCCGGTGGCCTGACCGACCCTATTTTTAAGGGGCCGACCCTAAAACTTTTTATGAAAAAAAAAATTATTTAAAAAAAATAATATATATGGGCCGCGTCACGACAAAACCTGTATTAGTGACATCGTTGATGACGTTGGGAAAATCCTGTTTTTGACGTCACAATTATTTACATGTGGATTTTTAACCAGGAAGTAAAAAAAAAATGGCAGGTTGTTTTAAATTTACAGTTTCAATGTGAAACGGAAGTAAATAATGGATTAAAATGGATAGTGACAGTGAATTAGAGGTAAGATTTTTCTGTAATTAGATTTGTTTATTATCTACAAAGGTTATATGATTAGATCTACGTGAAATGCCGATCGGCCCGATGTGGCGACAACACAAATTTTCCCAGGGCCAGGGCCAATTTGATATTTTATGACAGGGAATATCGATAGAAAACGATGAAGTTATAATGCGATATCTCTCTTTGTATAATGTATAGGCCTATTTACAGTAGCATTTAGATGTATAATATAATTTAAATGACATGGCCGAAAGAGAATGAAGCCAGTGGCGTATAGTTACTGTGGGCATGCCCGCTGTACACATCGGTATTTTTTTTTATATTTTTTATCAAAACTCTGTCGATCTACTCTGTATTTTGTAAACAAAAACACGGGGGAACATGCACCTGGACATCCTGTCGATACGCCCCTGCAAGCATATTTTTATGCCGAGTCACGATCATTATCGATTTTTTGTGTTTGTGTATAGCATAAATACCAGTTAATTTGACTGACTTACAATACTGCCCGGCTAGCTCAGTCGGTATAGTGGTAGCGCTGTTGACTTTTCCGCGCTGGTTCGCGTCCCGTTCAAGACTTCTTTTTTCTTTTTTTAAAAGAATTGTTTTTCATAAATAAATGTGAAAGCTATTAATTTACCATGTTTACAAAAGATCTATATCCTTGACATAGCACGACCGCCACACCACCCCCCACACACACCCTTTTTTTTGTACAGATCTTTTTTTATAATAAATTAAGATCAATTTGAAGAAAACATCTTTTTCCAGATTTGTGAAATATTTTTAATTTTGTGTGCATTATTTCAGGAACTTCAGAGCCTCTTCTCTGATCATTTTGGTAGAACACCGTTACAAACACCGGCAGTTTCTCAGCAAGATTCTGAAGAGGACGCAAACAGCGAAGCCGATGATGATGTTCAAGCTAGTTTGCACGATGCTACGATTAACTCTCGTGCTAGAGGCTACCTCATTCAAAACGAGGATAATTATCGAAGTGATATTTCTTCAAGTGATGATGAAGACTTTTCGGATCAAACTGATGACGATGAACTAAATATTGAGCGGTTTGTTAAACGAGGTTGCGGCTGTAATCTAAAATGTTCTGAAGAGTTTACTGTATCTCAACTGTATGACCATGTTCTAACAATGAGAGAAATGGATAAAAATGAAAAGGAATTGTTCATTATGGGAACGCTGGGAAAAGACAATGACACTGACACAACTAAACGGGGTAAAAAGAGAAAGAGAATTCGGCATAGATTCAAGTTCGGCGGCAAGAATGTATGTAAAAATACATTTCTCATGGCGTATAACATAGGTAGAAATTCACTACAAAGTTTGATTACCCACTATAATGAAAAGGGTGCGACACCAAGAAAGCATGGGAACAGCGGGAAAAAACCAGTTCATGCGCTCAAATTTGAAGACGTCAAGCTGGTAGAGCATTTCATTACGAATTACGCGGACGAGTTTGGAATTCCGCAGCCTGCGGCTCCAAGAGGAACAGATAATATTCCGCCGATATATCTAACGTCAGATACGACGAAGAAAAGAGTACACGACCTATATGTTAGCAGTTGTTGCAATATGGACACACCTGTAAGATCGGTGAAAATCAGTACGTTCAAGGGCATTTGGCAGGCATGCCTTCATCATATTAAAATTGCATCTCCGAGGGACGATGTTTGTGCCAAATGTGAGAAGATGAGAAAATGTATTGTTGATGCCGTTACAGAGGGAGAAAAACTGCAATCCTTAAATGATATGAAGGAGCATGTTATCAGAGCTCAGCAGGAAAGAGAACTTTACAATGCTTGTATTAAAAGAAGTAAAGAATCTCGTGACGAAGAAGGGGAAGCTAAGTATAACCACTATACGTTTGACTTTAGTCAAAATGTCAGTTTACCCCACCACTCCAGGCAGATGGGTCCACTTTACTTTCTTTCCCTCAGAAAAGTTCAAATATTTGGATTCCGCATTGATGGAGAACAAAGACAGCTTAACTTTCTAGTCGACGAAAATGAAACAATAGGTCGGGATGGATCGGAATCACATGGACGGAATGCCGTTATTTCTATGGTGGACTGGGCCTTAGAATCTCATGGAGACGTGGGGGCATCATGTGCCATACACGCTGATAATTGTCCCGGTAATTATATACATTATATACAAGCAAGGTTTTACGTAAGCGTAAAATAGCTGCCGAGAGAAAATAGCATTATATCTGGGTAGGAACTGGGAACAAAGTTTAACATAATAACAGATCAAGTCACGTGTTTTAAAACAACATAATCTTTTTTTTAAATGTTGTCATGAAAACGTAAACACGCCACAACCGTTTTTTCTTACCAGATACTTTCTTCACAATTTTTGCCACCAGTTCTTCCTACCAAACATTATGAATCAAGATGAACGACCTCGCTTTGTTCTGATCAAATCCTTGACATGCGTTACATATTGATTACATATTCACTTTTGTAGCACGACATGTTATAATTACACATCAGCACAGAAATTCAATTGTTCTCATGTAAGGGATGAGTGTGCGTTAGCGTGTGCATCACAACACATATAAACTGTTCACTGCTACCATATTTAATTATCAAAGCGAAAAAGAAATTGTTCATTGCTACCTTACCATGTGGAATTATGAGAACCCTATAATTCACCGAATTTTTAAATGAAAAATTCTTCTTAAAAACAACACATAATTAAAAAGAAACTCTAGCACAAATAATAATGTAAATAGTATGTCTATATTTCATATAATAATGCTTGCAGGTCAAAATAAAAACCAATTCGTGTTGGGCTATTTCATGTGGAGGGTCATGACAGGACAGAACAGCACTATAGAATACATGATGCAAATACCAGGCCACGCGAGATGTTTAGTAGACAGTGGATTCGCTAACATCAAAAAGCTGTACAGACGATCCGACTGCGAGACTGTTGGTCAGCTTGAAACTCTCGTCAATAGATCGTCTGCAACAAACGAAGCTGTGCGCTATTCATCATGGCACTGGCGTGATTGGAAGACATTTCTACGGCAGTACTTTCAACCAATTACCGGAATCAGGTATGCAAAATAATATTTAATTACTTTTTATGTTATTTTAAAAAATGAGTGATTTAAGATTAATTGGAGTGTTTTGAAATATACCTGTTAACTTGTTAAGTAACGTCACACATGTTAGGATGTCCGTGCAAGCTGTGTATAATGATGTGTTATAGGAAAATATTCCCTCGCTGTATGCGCAACTTATATTTCAAGCGATTTACCCATTACAAGTATTATTTATAGCATAATTTTTCGAGTATATGCGATTTATACTGTTTCTCGAGTGCCTGCGAGAGTGCAGTATAAATCGCATACGAGAAAAATATGCTATACATATTTTGTACCTTAGCCATTTATCCAACTACGCATGTGCAAGAAGTTTTAGGGTGTTGCAGTTTTCAGTAAACATAACAGCTCGATCCAATCAAGAAAAAGCATTATCACGCGGCATAAGCGTGACCCATGTTTTGATTATTGCAGCCAATCGCCTGTGTATATTATTGGGCAAATCAAATGTCAAGGAGTGCTGTTTTGATAATGGGGAGTCGTGTTTTACATATTTGATTGACAGGTTGTGTGTAAACGTTGTAACTAAGTGCGTGTGAAATTGAGTAGATCATGTTTATAGCACGGTTTAGACTCAGATCTTCAGGTTTATGAAAAATATATAATACGCAAGAAAAAAGGTAAACCATTAGAGCAATGGTACAAGTATAGGATAGAGTTTTGCACGTGTACGGGGAGATAATGCACACGTGCAATACTCATGCTCTATTGTATTTATACCACAATAACTAACATATGCTGTGTATATCCTCGGGTATTACACGATGCATAGTGTGTATTTAGGCTATTGTAGTATAATTGCATTTGAATTATTAACAATTACACGTTCTTATATAAATGTAACAGTGATTATCCCACCGGTAGCGTATTTGTTGATGGCATATCATAACACTTTTCGTTTGCAGAAAATATCAGTACTTCAAGATGTCAGCAGACGAACCTGGTGTTGTTACCGTTAGGACAGGTCGGGATGATGCAGACGCTAAAATGAACATCTTGAAAGATCCAGACTTCCGATTTCCAGCGGTTAACCGGCCCAGGACAATTCTTGCGCGTGGATTAAGTCGTCAGCGTCAGGATTATTTGTTTGCAACCGTACGCCCTTACGTCAGGCCTGTTTTCCAGGATGACCTTTGTCCAGCGCCATAGCAGTGATGAATGGTGCGATATTGACGTAATACGTACTCTGGATTTTTTCCCCCTTCAAATTTGAATCACTCCACGTGACAGACCTATATATAGGTCTATGATACGATGAATTACTGATTATAAGAGTACAGAGTTATTTGTTAATATACACGAACGTTATGCTATATTTTGTAAGTAAGCGATGTTATCAAAGAAAACAAGGAAAACGATGACAGTTATTCCCTACCGTGATATAAATATCTCACACGTGATTTGTGAAAGCATTTCAACTGCATGTATATCTAAAATATGAATATTACGGTAATATTAGGTTTACAATACAATTGGCAATAATTTAAAATATTTATTTTGTATTCATTTTACCCCTATTAATGTTTGAGCAGAGTTATTTGTAGACGTCATTAATACTTAACGTCATGAATAAGTGACGTCAATTTGATTATCGTCACACTATACATGACGTTATTCATTTTAATGTTGCAAAAAAACTATTCTCTCAAATGGAACAGATTTTTCGGCATGAAAAAGGTCATATTTTCTTCTACAAAATAAACCAAAAAGATAAAATACGAAAATTTTGTCACTAATACAGGTTTTGTCATGGCGCGGCCCATATATATATTTTTTTAAAATTTGTTCTGAACAATGATCACATTTTATCGAGGTAAACTGACATCACAGAGAAACTTTCAGTTGTATCATCAACTTGTATGGGGTTTATGAGATAAATACATGTAGAATCTCACAATATCTTGCTCCAAAAAAAAAAAAAATGCCTACCTACCTACCTTATTTTTTCAGAGCATGCAATAGGAAACACACCTATTTTTTTTTTTGCCTAACAGAGCTTGTTTGGCTGTGTCGCTACATTCTCATAGATACCATATTCCCTAATAGTAATGCCCGGGTGCTATGCAAAATGCCAAGTGGACACTCGAATAAAATGTGACAAAACAAGAGGAGTGGGTGATGTGTGCGTGTGTGTGTGTGTGCTTCTATTAGGGGAGGCGGTCATACTAGGGGAAATCATTACCCTATATATAAGCCCTAAGGGCATGGCCAAATTTGACACCAGGTAGACCTGGTTAAAGTAAGATTATAAGCTTTTGATACATGCAGTCAGGGTTCGACACTAACTTTTTTGCTTTGGAATCCCACAGGAATCCCTACCTTTTAAATCTGGGTGCCCTCCTGATAATCAGGGATCCCGCCTGAGTTATAAATAAAACAAAGCAAACCGCCAAATTAGGTTGAATCGGTCACGTGGCATGATCGAGTTGAAGGCGATCCGTAAAAGACGCTTCTTCACCCGCAAGTAGTCATTTCTGCTGGGCAATCTCATGATCCCCATTAGAAAACATAAGCCAAGGAATGCAGGGACCATCAACAGGGGACCACTCTGGTGCGAACGGGGGTGGGGGATTTTTCGTCCTTTCCTGGGTGGCATATCGGTTGGTTTCAGTAACCAAATAATCCCATAGGTCATCATCCCAGATCAAACCAAAAGAATCACGGGGGAAAAGCTTCCTCTGGGTGCTGAACTGTTGCACCCCCCTCACCCGTAAAGGGCCGTGTCTGGCGACGTTGAAAGTAATCCTGAACCCATCCACCTTGGAAACCTTCGAATTCCGAGATATCCGAATCATCAGAGTCCCAATTATCATCGAAAAATCCCTGATAGTCGGGAAATTCAAACCGATTCCTTTGTTGGTTACGATCTCCGATGTTTTCCTCGACTGGATCGTCACTTTTTACGTCTGAATCATTCAAATCTGACAAATTTCTCACATCTATATCGCTCCCGTCGGTTAGTGCTTCTTGGGCCTCCGCCATTTTCTTCAAATCAAAAAGAATTCTTCGAAAAAACGAACAAAAACTACTTGTTTTCAAGACTTTTTCAATTTTAAAAGATGCGGAAATGACTCGCAAATATTGCGCATGCGCTAGTAAAGTTTCACTTCCGTGCACAGAAAGTAATGACGTTTCATACACGTTTCTATGGGAGACGGGTTTTCAACAGAAAATTATACCGATAGATCGGTGTCCCGAATAGAAAGGGTAGTTACTGATGGATCGGTGTCCCGAATGAAATGGGTTAATAAGACAGGTCAACATGTATTTTAATAATAACACATTGACAAAAATCAAGGATCCCAACGGAATCCCAATCTTCCAAGATTGGGATTCCTCCTGAAAATTTGGGATCCTCGGGATCCCGGGACACCGTTAGTGTCGAACCCTGGCAGTTATGAGACCTATGCCTTGTGGTTTCAAAGAAGAAGATTTTTCAAGATATTTCTGTATAACTATATGCCAAACTGTAAATCTCGTGCAGGGTTAGAGGACCATAAACTTATATGCTGCATGCAATAGACAACCAAGTGGTTTCAGGGAGGATATCAATTTTTTTCCTAATTAAGTCTAAGTAAATTATGTGACCCCAAGGTCACCATATGAAACTAGAAATGTGTCTAAAGGACAATGGATGTCCCCGCTATTGCTTCACATATTAATAAAGAAATTGTCGAGTCCTGACATCACCAATTAAATTTTAATATTCCAAGGAACTCTGGAAATTCAGAGACGATAGGGTCAAATATCAAACAAGTTTGGAGAAGTCTGGATAAAAATTACACAAGTTAAGAGCCTGGACAACATTTTTGTCATGGACACACGCTTGCATGATGGACAGACAGACAGGAGTACACTAATACTATATCTTCAAATGGCGGGGTCATAAAAATATGTGCACAATATTTGACCTTTATTTTGAAGTTTGGAGACCATTGGATAAGAATTACTCAAGTTAGGGTCCATACAACATGAATTTCGTGAATTTTACTATCTGAAGTGGCATAACTTTGGAATTACAGAAGCGATGGGACCAATTATATATATTAACTTGGCTAGGCCATTGTGCCCATATACAATTTGACCAAGTTTGGAAAAGACTCCACCAGATAACAATTACCCAAGCTAGAGTCCGGGAAAATGTTAATTTCTTGAAGTTTTACAATTCCAAGGCCATAACTCTGGAATTAATGAGGCCAAGGTGTCAATTATCGAAGATGGCCGAGACATTGTGCCCATATACAATTTGACCAAGTTTGGAGAAGTCTGGATAAAAATTACACAAGTTAAGAGTCTGGACAAAATATGTGCAAAATATTTGACTTCGAACTCCAGTAGTTTCAGAGATTTCTTTTTTTTTTAAAGTTTTCCTATATACCATTATGCCGGTCCTTATCTAAAACTGTGACACCTGGGATGGGACAATTTGACTGCAGGGCCATCATTGGAACAAACTTTAATTAATAGTAGAGGACCTGATAAGCTTATCATACATGCAATGTGTTAAGAGTTCTAAGCATTGTGGTTTAAGAGAAGAAAATTGTTCAAGCTTTTTCTTGTGAAATCTCTATACACTCTTTGGAAACCAACAACAGAACAGCATGTACACAAACTGACATCTATAACAGTCTATTAAATCATTTTAGAATTAATTTTTAGAATTTTGTGATTCTTGGTTTCAAGAAACTCATTAGGTACTCAATGAGTGATACACAGTCTTAATCTGTTTCTCACAGCAATTAAAATGCTCATTCAGTTCTGAGAACACACTGAGTTGCATCATAATGCATGATGTGATGTCATAATACAGTGAAGTGACATAAGTCGCATCAATGTCATGTTATCCTTTCTCTTGATTTGTTTCAATGATAAACATTGTATTTCATGTTTCTCAATGATTGTAAATGAACTGGTACTGATAATAAATCCTCAAGAAAATGTATATCATAGTATTCAAGATGAAAATATAAATTCACTAATAGATATTCTTCAGTGCCAATGACGACACATGCTTTGAGATGCAAAAGCAGGTGAAACAAGCTCAAATAAGGTATCTGACATAAATTATTTTAGAAAAATATAATATATAATTTAATTACCGTGAGTTTTTCAATACGATTTCTATCCCTCATTGAAAAACTCATGGTAATTAAACTGTATATAAATGGCAGAAGCAACAACAACAGAACATGTCACACAAACAAATATCTATACAAAGATTGAAACAAAAATTATTTTTACAGAATTCTTGGTTTTAGTTACATATTAACTATATTTACCTTCGCTTCTTTTACACATTTCCCATACTTTGCCAGTTCCTCGAGACATGTATTCTCCTTGAAGTCATGGAGTTTCCAACATCCCATCAACTGTTGCATATCCTCCACGCATTTAGCCTCTGTGGGACAATATAAATATGTATATAGATGTTACGTGTGCATTTAGCCTCTGTGGCGTAATATGTAGTGTACGGACGTAAATCAGCTATGTTGCGTGTGCATTAAGCCTCTGTGGGGTAATATGCAGTGTACAGATGTAAATCACCTATGTTGCGTGTGCATTTAGCATCTGCAGGGCAATATGTAGTGTACAGATGTAAATCAGCTATGTTCCGTGTGCATTTAGCCTCTGTGGGGTAATATGCAGTGTACATATATGTAAATCAGCTATGTTATGTGTGCATTTAGCCTCTGTGATTATAGTATACCAATAATATATGGTATACTATAATGTAAATCAGCTATGTTACATGTGTTACTGTATTTAGCCTCTGTGGGGTAATATGTAGTGTACAGATGTAAATCAGCTATGTTACGTTGCATCTAGCCTCTGTGGGGTAATATGTAGTGTACATATGTATATCGGGTATGTTTTGTGTGCATTTAGCCTCTGTGGGGTAATATGTAGTGTACAGATGTAAATCGGCTATGTTACATGTGTATTTAGCCTCTGTGATGCAATATGTAGTGTACAGATGTAAATCAGCTATGTTACGTGTGCATTTAGCCTCTGTGGGGTAATATGTAGTGTACAGATGTAAATCAGCTATGTTATGTGTGCATTTAGCCTCTGTGGGGTAATATGTAGTGTACAGATGTAAATCAGCTGTTACATGTGCATTAAGCCTCTGTGGGGTAATATGTAGTGTACAGATGTAAATCAGCTATGTTACCTGTGCATTTAGCCTCTGTGGGGTAATATGTACACTCAAGTGATATGAAAACGCAACACGGGAATTTCCGCTATATATTGTATGTACAATATGCTGCTTTTAATCGAATGGTACATGGCTACGTAAGACCTTTCCTTTTGGAAAAAATACTAAACAAATAATACAGCAAATAGTATTCCTTCAATGTTTCATTATTCACAGAGTACGCGTTTGGCTCAATCATGTGAGCAAACTTAGGATGCAACACTTTGCAAACTATTTACGTTAAATACAGTACTGAACTAGCTCAATTTTTCAAAGAGCTACTTCAACATTTATGAAGTTCTTGTTACAAAGTGTAGTGTGATTAAAACGTCTAAAACATCACAGTTGTGTCCTTTCTCTAGTTAACTGCAACTTTCTTTTTAAAAAACATCTTGGGATTTCTTTGGAATATTATGTGCAATTAAGTGTGCAGTATATACAATATATAGCGGAAATTCCCGTGTTGCGTTTTCATATCACTTGAGTGTAGTGTACAGGTGTAAATCAGCTATGTTGCATGAGCATTTAGCCTCTGTGGTGTAATATGTAGTGTACAGGTGTAAATCAGCTATGTTACATGTGCATTTAGCCTCTGTGGGGTAATATATAGTGTACAGATGTAAATCAGCTATGTTACATGTGCATTAAGCCTCTGTGGGGTAATATGTAGTGTACAGATGTAAATCAGCTATGTTACCTGTGCATTTAGCCTCTGTGGGGTAATATGTACACTCAAGTGATATGAAAACGCAACACGGGAATTTCCGCTATATATTGTATGTACAATATGCTGCTTTTAATCGAATGGTACATGGCTACGTAAGACCTTTCCTTTTGGAAAAAATACTAAACAAATAATACAGCAAATAGTATTCCTTCAATGTTTCATTATTCACAGAGTACGCGTTTGGCTCAATCATGTGAGCAAACTTAGGATGCAACATTTTGCAAACTATTTACGTTAAATACAGTACTGAACTAGCTCAATTTTTCAAAGAGCTACTTCAACATTTATGAAGTTCTTGTTACAAAGTGTAGTGTGATTAAAACGTCTAAAACATCACAGTTGTGTCCTTTCTCTAGTTAACTGCAACTTTCTTTTAAAAAACATCTTGGGATTTCTTTGGAATATTATGTGCAATTAAGTGTGCAGTATATACAATATATAGCGGAAATTCCCGTGTTGCGTTTTCATATCACTTGAGTGTAGTGTACAGGTGTAAATCAGCTAATATCACTTGAGTGTAGTGTACAGGTGTAAATCAGCTATGTTGCATGAGCATTTAGCCTCTGTGGTATAATATGTAGTGTACAGGTGTAAATCAGCTATGTTACATGTGCATTTAGCCTCTGTGGGGTAATATATAGTGTACAGATGTAAATCAGCTATGTTGCGTGTGCATTTAGCATCTGTGGGGTAATATGTAGTGTACAGATGTAAATCAGCTATGCTGTGGGTGCATTTAGCATCTGCGGGGTAATATGTAGTGTACAGATGTAAATCAGCTATGTTACGTGTGCATTTAGCCTCTGTGGGGTAATATGTAGTGTACAGATGTAAATCAGCTATGTTGCGTGTGCATTAAGCCTCTGTGGGGTAATATGTAGTGTACAGATGTAAATCAGCTATTACATGTGCATTTAGCCTCTGTGGGGTAATACGTAATGTACAGATGTAAATCAGCTATTACCTGTGCATTTAGCCTCTGTGGGAAACTATATATGTACAGATGTACATGTAAATCAGATATTACGTGTGCAGGGGTGTCATTAACTTTATAAGTAAGCGGCACACACAGCAGAGTAGCCGGGTGTTTTTACTGATACTTGTTTAAAATACTAGTAAAAGTATTCATAGTAGCCGGGTAGACCAGTCAAAGTAGCAGGGGGAAATCCCCGCCTCCCGCCTCTTAATGACACCCCTGCACCGTGTGCATTTAGCCTCTGTGGGGAAATATATGAAAAGATGTTACAAATCAGCTATTATGTCCTGCATTATCTGGTTAGTTTAAACTTATTTATTTTACATCGATTGTAACGAAAGCTCTATGAACTTATTTATCTGGTTAATGTAGCATTCATTGTGGGGAGACCAGCCAGTGGAGCTGCGTGAGTACTCGCATTGTTTCTACATAGGAATCCTAATGACTGATTTGCTTTTGTTGGTGATTCTACAGGGCATTATTTTTCACCCAGTGGGGAATGTTGACTGGGCCCTTCAAAGGGTGAATTTCGCATTGTTTTCCCCCAAATGGGGATTTTCCAAAAACAGATAATAACCACTCAAACCTTTATTGAAACTTGATATACATGTATTTCAGAAATTAAGCATTCTGTCCTTTGTCTGTCTGTCAGAAGTGATCAATAGCATCAATAGATCTATGATGTTTATTAAGCTTTCTGCTTGGATGAGTTCCAAGTTGCACCTCCTTGGTAACATATCTCACTTCCTTGTCTGCAGAGCTGATATACAGCCATGGCAAGGACTCTTCATAGATTGAGGATGTAAACAACCTTTGTCAGGAAAAAGAACACTAGAAGTAGAAGGTTCATGTTCTTCACTGTCTGATTCTGAATCAGACTCAGACCCAGCGACAGATCTTGTCTCAAGACAATCATTTTGCTGGTCGCACTCAGACTGCTTTGACGATTCACTGCCTCTTGCAGAAGTAAACATTCGTAAGCAAACATTCCTTTTTCTGACTGATCTTTTACTATTAGTTATGAGGGTGGAGAATGGAGCTTAATTTCGGCCCCAAATTTGACATATCGAGTGGCCTGTTCTATGTGTGTGTTCCTCATTATAGATCATCTAAATGTCAAAACCAAGGTAGTTTGCTAATGTTGTTGCTTCATATGTGTATATGCAAGAGTTTCCAAGTTTGAATTCTCACTTTGCAGAATCCTTGCAACAGGGTGATGAAGCATTTGAAGACAGTTTTCCCTTTTTTTTTTATCATGTTACACTCCAGTATCCTTGAGGCTTGACCTCTGAATTTTCGAGCACGTAACCATAATTGGCTAAATAAATCAGCGAACTAGTAAATGATATTTTACATAATAATATTATAATGCAGAATAAATAAATTGAATAATTTCAACCATCAAACCTTCAATTAATGTCCGACTCAGGGGTGAGTTACACTGTTTAACCCCCCCCCCCCACCCCATCATTCCACATCGGCTCGCGCAACATGTGTGTTTGTATGGTGTTTTACGTCATTTTCAACACGTTAGTTGAAGGTTATATTAGTGCATAAAATACACGTCTACGAAAGACAACACAATTTTTTGGTATGTGCCATCCTCCGAGAATGAGACTAAAGGTTATTTATGATGGGTCAACTGGAGGCAGACCACACTTTTTTTCTGGGTAGAACCACCTCCCGCCATCTGTAAATATCGTCACTTCTTCACTTACAAGTCGAGCCTACAGGGATTCGAACCCGCAGCGTTGAGAGTCGAGAAGGTTTACAACCTCGGCCACGGATACGCTCTCCCCAACAAGCAACAGACCTCTCTATGTGATGTACTTACCTTTAGAGGCTGGATCAGATTTAGTAGAAACTTTATTTGCAAGAACTGGCGTTGACACAATTCTTCTGTTTCTGTTTGATGGTAAATAGTTATTGAACTTTCTGAGTGTCACATTGGGATTTCTGGTGTTTCCACCTGCTTTCCTTAAAATTTCTGTTATTCTCGTCATTTTAAGGGATTGTTACACAATTCAAACTGATGTTAAGTAAACAATCAATATATGAGCTGATCATCTAACAAGATTTAACCACATAAAGCAGTTATTTATTTAACTTGCTTCCAAAAACTAAGGTCAACATGTTCAGTGGCAGACAACAGGAAATGAACTTTTGATTTGTGGTAGCAATTATTGTTAGTCGTAAATTCTCGAATAAACAGTGCATAATTTACAATTATTAAAGATGTAAACGTGGAATAATATATGTATGTATCTTTTGAAATGGACACATATGATTTTTGAAATTATAATAACAATGTTGATGCAAATTATACGACATTGACCAAATAAAAATAAAATATGAGTGACCGGTTAAAAGAATTGAAAGAAAGGTCTCAAAAACGCAAGCAGTTGCTTGCGCAGGCTGTAAGTAACATGTTGCAAACTAAGTCATCAATAAGATATATGTTAATAGCTTAAATAAGTAATCAACATCATGCCGTTTTGGTGAAACAATAGCATTTTTTCAAAATGTCATGTGATTTCGCGACATATTTTTTTCCAAATTCAGGTCACAGACAACCATTGATTTCCCGATAGACCTCCATTATAGCCTTTAGGGCTACCCTGATTTCCCTATATCTCTTAGCCATATATGGCACCCCTTGCCTGAAACTTACTTGCAAGTGACATTTAATGAAGAACTTCTTTTCATAGCAAAGGTGGTCTTTCTTCCCTCATACTGGAACAGCCTGCCACTAGATATAGTGAATGCAGGATCTCTTGAGTCTTTCAAGACTCAGTTTCAAGACTCAGTTGTCCACATTCTTGATCTAAACCTCCTTAAGTGCATTATTCTTTTTTTTAACTAATCACTGTACTAATTTCCACCTTTTATTTCAAACTCTTTTCTTTTTCTTACGATGTAAAGCATTCCTCCACTGGCAATAATTTCAACTTGTTGAAGGTGGCCAGTTATGTGGTAGAAGTAGAAGTAAATCCAATGAGAAGTTAGTTGTTTCTGGCTCTGAAGTGACACCCCCCAGTTTTGCAGTTTTTTTCCCGCCAAATGTCAACATATACCTACTTTCATTTTTCAGTCATAATTTTAAAAAATAACTACAAAAATATGACACATTGGTAAACATTAGTCTTGAATTCACTAGACTTTTTTTTGACCAATCACAGTGTTTTTATTTAGCAGACACGGACCTTCACACAACCGTGTTCTTTATAAAATCGTCAACATATTTGGTCCTGCGGGACTACGCATGGCGGCAGCGTTTGTGTGTAATTCTAAGGATTATATTGTCTACCCTGATAGCCACCTGAGAATACCGGTACAGCTGGGAATATCTAGAGTTAATCCGAGCCTTCTCTGACGTTACCAGCCCTTTTTACGATTTTGATATTTCATCAGGCTGTGTACGGTCAAATGTCCTATAGTAGTCACATGGGGATCTCCTCTCTCTTGGTTTTAAGTAAATATATCTAAGAAAGTATGCATTGAATTACCATTTCAAGCATCTAAAGCAATTATCAATATATATTTATTTACCTTAGTATTTGAACCGAAATATTTGTTATATTAATCTTAATAAAGTTGTAACAGTCAACCTTTTCAGACGAAGTTAAAAAACATTAAATTTTCAACGTTGTTATTATTCAGGTCAAATGTCACTTGATCGTGACCGGTGCGCCGTTAATATTTTCTGCAAAATTCAAACAATTTCAAAATTGCGACCAACTTTTCCTTTTGGCACTCGCAATTCTCTGAGCAACATCCAATTGTATATCTTTAAAGTTTAGACCCTAATTATGTTCTGAGAAGACTTTGTTCCACTCCAAAAATCCCTCGATGTTGTCAGTTGTTATTGGATTTCTTTGATGAGGGGAATATGAATGCGAGAATATTTAATTAATATGCAAAATGACAATATGGCGGATATAGTAAAAAAAGTGTACTTCAAAACAAATGTTTTATTGTGTCACTACAATCGATAAAGGTTCAGTTTTATCATTGCAACTTGGTATATAATGAACTTTAATATTGATCAATCTGTTAAGCTAAATTATCGTAAAAAATCTACCCCGACACCGCAAACCGTTGAAAGTGCATGACTGTGTGTTTTTATTAATCCTCCGGTTTTCACTATACGAGTTCCTCTGACCCTAAAAAGCCACAAAATATAAAAAAGGGCTTTTATGGATTAATTTAGAGTGCATATCTTGTTGTCGTATGTTGAGTCTGTTTGCATTGTTTCTCTTGTAGATGTGTAGAAACAAAACACCCAAATCTACCCATTTTCCCCAAATCCACCTCTACATTTCCAAAATTTACACCTAATCTTCCTTATAAAAGTTATACGGTGTTACAGTGTTGTTGTGGTATCAAATACAGTACAGCTCACGCGAACCCCACACTTTACTCTTTCACGCTGAGTGAGGAATTTACAAATCGCGTACTTATGCAGAGTTTTGATAATAAAACAAATCAGAGTGGCAAGCAGCTACACGAAAAGCTCCTGGGATACTTAAGCCACGATACTTTGCGTAGACAAACTCGGAGAACCCCGAGTTGAAACTGCACCGAATGCCCGGATTATGGATACTGGCTCACGATAGTTACATGGCGGCTTTGCGATGACTGAACATAAAATTCAATTAGTAATACTGGAAATTATGCAGTGTTGCCTGCCGAATCTGACAACCCTCGGGTCCAACAAATTTGGCCAATATAGACAGGTAGTCGGATTAAAATTATGAGAGAAGACGGACATTGCTTCAGTCCCAATCGCCAATGCCGGGTTTTCATTTATTTCACACATGCGTAATATTTACTAAACAAGGCATTATCATACCATGTACACTTCTGTGATGTATGTATGCTACACTTATTAAAAAACATTCCTGTTTTGTTTGTTTAAGTTTGGATTTTTCTTTTAAAATGCATTCTTCTGCAATACTTATGAGTTCATTTGTTTTTTCTAAAAAAGCTTCGTTTTTATAATAAACAGCAAAGTTTTTTATTTTTTCTAATGTTTTCAAAACATCTGTCACTGTAACAAGTACACGTATCTACATGTATTTGCATTGTATTGCTCAAAATTCACTCACCTCATTATTTGTCAAACACATTAGCAATACAGTGTACCGTAATAATATGGGGACGAAAACACGGTCATTGATTATCACACATTTCGTGACTAAAGTAACCATTCCGGTAATTATAATTTAGCCAACAACACATTTAGCGGATCGGATTGGATATATATGTTTTTGTATACAAAATGTTGTTTTTGGACAGTTTTGCTTGGCCGGTATTCGGAATAGACATTGTTGGGATTATATGAGTTTTGTTTAATATAAATATGTAAGGAAAACGGGACCGTAAACTTAAAGAGAGGTCGTGTGGACAGGAATTCGGATAGGACAGTGCCTAGATTTGGCAGGTAACACTGTAATTATATTTTTAATTAATTTTTATTTGTGACAAGTGTTTACTAGTCTGCTGTTTATTATTAATCGATGGGTTCTTTGGTCAGAAACAATCAGAGAAAAATGTAAAAAATTGTGGTCATTAACCCGTTGTTAGTGCCGCCTTGTTAAAAGGTATAATATATATATGGCCAAGGATTATTGGAATTTATGTCGTTGAAGAACTGACTTTTGGACAACAAAAACGAACAAAACTTAATTGTGATTAAATGCATTAAACATTTGAAATACGTA
Organism: Cyrtodaria siliqua; assembly: GCA_037043455.1. NCBI lineage: Eukaryota > Metazoa > Mollusca > Bivalvia > Adapedonta > Hiatellidae > Cyrtodaria > Cyrtodaria siliqua. The sequence continues at coordinate 16,636 of JAWPHD010009324.1, read as the reverse complement.
TAAATTGTTTCTAAATTTATTCATTGTATTTATCAGTCGATTCAACTTTGCACAGAAAAGATGCACTCAGCGTCTCATTGTTTGTGGTGATTGCCTTTTCAAGCGCGCTGTCAGGACAAGTTGGAAAGTTGTTGGAAAAATTCAGATTTTTTTATTCCCAATAATAAAACACCGCAGGTGTGCACTCATTGTTAATTTGATTCTGTGCGGAGTAACTCAGAGTGTTTGATCACTCCGAGTGACTCGACAGTGGCACACTTTGGCGAAGTGGATACTCAGTGTCCGAATTCCGTACATTCGTGCAGCACTCAAAACCCCCAAACTCGGCAAATCGAGTAAAGTGTGGGGTTCGCGTGAGTTGTACTGTATCACACAAAATATCATTTGAGCAAAATGAAGATGGGATTGTTAATTTATTTGTTAATAATATATGTTGTTATCACAATGTTTAAAAATAACGCAAAAATCATTAAATCAGTAATAAATTAACAAACACAGTGGGTTTTTTACCCAAAATATTCAGCGAAATTCGGACCCTGAGGGGCCCATTCAAAATATAAAAAAAAATCCCCCTGTCTGGAGAAAAAAATCAACTCAAAAAAATAAATATATATTTTTTTTTAATTTTGGTTCTTAGTTGACCACCCATAACATGTCCATCAAACATGTTCTTGATGTACATTTAGTATTAGTATTAAATGAGACTGTGACTTCATACATATAAAAAACTACTATCTTTCTTCTTTATTTTAACATTGTCGAAATTCCCCCTTTTTCCCAATTCACGTAAAAATTTCCCCCCTCTAAAGTAAGAAAAGACACTGAAATATATCTTCGTTTTTCTCAAATGATTATTATACCTCTCAGGGCACGCACTGGGATGCGCAAATGGCGCCAAATGCGCATAAGAATGAAATGTGGCGCAAGAAAAAACAAATTTGCGAAAGTGATTTGCGCAAAAAAATCAAAATCCTTTTTTTTTCAATTACACAAGCATTTTCGACCCAGATAAAGACGGGTACAGCGTTAATTATTTCTATAGAGGACACTCAAAGCGAGTACAAAAATCGATACCCAATCTAACACGCATCTTACGCATGACCAATTTCTGTAAAATTGACTATTGGACCACAGTGACCAGTGACTCAATAAACATCCTGTAATCCTGTCTCAAGCCCCCAGCTGTGAAATACCTACATAATTAGTGTTTGTTAGTTCGATAATTGGCATGACCATTGTCCAATAATCACACCTCGAGTACACAGCCAAGATCTAATTACAAATGCAGCCAATCAGAAATGGTGTTATTTATCCACATATGCGGTAAGCCAATCAGAGAATCCGTTGCATTTACTATACAGAATTCTACTTTCACTTTTTAAACACCTAATTAATCGACCAAATTTACTGTACTGATCAGTTGACCATTATCAGTATATTTGTTTTATAACTGTTTCAATTAAAAGTATAACTAACCGAATTATTGTGCTTTTTTTAATTTTATTTGCAATATAATCTATCCTTTCTTGATCACATGCTAGTCACATGACCAACACAGAAATAGAAATTCAAAATGGCGGCCGACAGAGTAAACAAGATCGTTTTTCATAGTTGTAAGTTTATAAAAACGGATTAAAACATCGCACATGATGGTATTGTCGTATATGTTTATAATAATATGACAATGTATACACACTTTGCTGGATGATTTTCTTCCTATAATTACGAGGTTTTGTAAGAATAATTTGTCCTATAACAGTTCAACCCCACAGACCAAAATTTAAATTATTTGTTTTTGTTCTGCTGTTTCTATTTTTTTGTTATTACATAATACCTCAGTCACACATCTATCTATGACTCAATCATACACTAGATGCTTGATTTACCTGATTATAAACTTCCTTACAGTGTACTGAACATATAATTTGCATGGGAAATAAAACAATATTGTTAAAATGAAAGAAGTAAAACCAGTATTGTTTTTGTCTATTTTCGAAGTGTAATAATTTATTTATCTAGAAAAAGGGTTACCTAAAGAGATCTAAAAAATCAAACATTTAAGAGGGCACTCACTCCTTTTTAATTGAAACTGGCCGGTGTGAGCACTAACAAGTTTGTGCCAATATGAAAATATTTGGCTCCAATGTTTTCAATTTGGCTCTAATTTTTTTCATTTGGCGAAAGTAGTTGCGCAAAGAAAAAAATAGCCAGTGCAAGCCCTGCCTCTGCTTCAAAGAAGTGGGGCTATATATATAGGAATCACTTTGTCCGTCGTGTCCCGTTCTATTATTTAACAGATAATAGTAACATGGTTGCATATTTGCTTCTCATTTTTGCTATGATGTGAAAATACATTATGAAAACCACATAATGTTACATTCCACTAATTATACAGGCTTCATCAGGTTACACTCCACTAATTTTTACACAAGATTCCACAAAGTTTTTAATTATTTGTCCTGTTATTTAACAGATAAGGGTTGCATAATGTTCTTTTTTTCTTTTATGACATGAAAATAAGTAATAATAACCTCATAAAGTTATACACTACCAATTTTAAGACCTCATAAGGTTACACCCCACTAATTTACTTTGTGTCGCATCTCGTCACGTCCAGTTACATTATTTAACAAATAATGGTCGTGGTTGCATATTTGCTTTTCCTTTTCAGTATTATGTGAAAATACATTATGAAAACCACCACTAATTATGCAAACTTCATAAGGTTACATTCCACTAGTTATACAAACTTCATACGGTTACACTCCACTAATTTTTACACATGATTCCACTAAGTTTTTAATTATTTCTCCTGTTATTTAACAGATAATGGTTTCATATTTTCTTTTTCTTTTTTTATGATTTGAAAATACATAATGAAATCTTCATAAAGTTATACACTATGAATTTTAAGACATGATAAGGTTACACTCCACTAATTTACGTTGCGTCACCTTTTATTATTTAAAGGGACACTGTCCGTAACTTTTAGCTTATAAAACACCCAATAATTATGTTCGCAAACATTATACACTAAACATTTATCAATATTTACTAATTAAAAGCAAGATTGTTTAACGGAATTCAATCGCGGTACAAAAAAAAGCAAATCCGCTTCGTGGGTTTGAACTCGCAGCCCAAACTCGCAGTAAAAGTAAGTGTGCGTGAGCGTAAAGTTGTCGGAACTCGCTCCCGACTGAGCTAAGCGGGCTATACATATTACGCAATACATACTATGGTGAAAACCTAGTGCGCTATGGAAGTCACGTGAACGTATAAAAGGTAAATATTGTGGGTCCCACTTTATTTACATTTAATAATTAAAACTTCTTTTTTTTCAAACTCACGAATGTATTCCTACATACTTCTTAGGGTCTATCCTCATGTTTTCATGTATACATTTCAATGAATAAAAGTCAGACAGTTATTTGGTTAAGCTCAATATCTGCTTACTTACGGACAGTGTCCCTTTAACTTAATAGTTACATGGTTGCATATTTGCTTTTTATTTTTGGTATGATGTGATTTTTTTTAATGAAAAACACATAAGGTTACATTCCACTAATTATACAGACTTCATAAGGTTACACTCCACTAATTTTTACATAAGATTCCATTAAGTTTTTAATTATTTGTCCAGTTATTTAACAGATGTTGCATATGTTCTTTTACTTCGTTTATGACTTGAAAATGCTTAATAATAACCTCATAAAGTTATAAACTACTAATTTTAAGACCTCATAAGGTTACACTCCACTAATTTACATTGTGTCGCGTCCTGTCTTGTCGCATTCCATTGCATTCAACTAACTTTTATGTGACTCCACATATTTATACCAACGCCAAACAAGGTTTCGTGGGGGCTATATAATAATCACTTTCGAGTTATTTAGCAGATAATGATTGCATAGTTGCATATTTGCTTTTCCATTTTGTTATGATGTGAACATAGCCAGAACTACGGTACGGTTACACACCACTAATTATATAATTATAAGACTTCATAAGTTTACACTTCACTATTTATTACCTAAGACTCCACATATTTTAATTATTTTTTCGCGTTATTTAACAGATAATCAGATAATTGTTGCATATCTTCCTTTCCTTTTTCTTATTTAGTATGTGAGACTCCACATATTTTTTAGACTGCAAGTAGGTCTTGATTGTTACCTTGTTACTTTCTCTATCATATTATGCCATCAAAATGACGAAATTTCTCTTTACAAATTCCTAAAACCTAGGTCGAGGAGTCCGCCAAGTCTACATTGTATTGATGCTCGTACAAATAGAGCTGAAAGCATCTACGAAGCAAAATTAAGTGTATATTTACCAGAGTTGCATCCCTTTCTGAGTATGATGATTTGCCCCACATACTTAATTTTATGTAAATAAATTTAAGATACGATCTATTCCCTAATTATTAAATATAATTCTTTCCATGGATTAATTAAGGCGGAACTTTGACCCAGCATATTGCATGGATCAACAGTTGTTTGCTCTACAGTTAAAATACAACAGCCTAGTTCTGGCTATCAAAAAACCTATCGGTAGAGTGTTTTGAGGTCATTGTTTGCCTCTTGTTTGCATTTAAAAATGAAAAATTTGGAATGTTACTACATCCATCCATCATGCTAATTGTTTTAAGCATTTAAAATCTGTTATTGATGGCCTGCAGGCAACTCAAAACATACGATTTGAGTTATGCTGATTAGTTTACACCTGCAGCATTCTGCAGTAGAGTATGTTATGATTCCTTAGTCTGTTTGTAATGTATTTTAATAGTTTGGTGTTGGCAGTCCCGATGGCTTGAAGACTGTACTGAAGAGTAAGGAAGATATAAAACAGGACTCCAAGACAGCCAAGTCATCATCGTAAGTAATAACTAAATGCGTCTAGGTTATCATTTCACCACAAACATGACAACATGTAATTATTCTGCAATAGCATGGTTAATCCTTCCCTCTCGCCAGAGTTGAAACATTTCTAGACAACAAACACTGGCACACATTAACACATGCATTTAAAGTTCAGCAAACTAACAGGCGGGAGTTCACTTGTAGCAATATCCCTGTGTACAGCAATTATAGAATGTACATGCTGTTATCAGTGGCCTTTATAGAATGTACATTCTGTTATCAGTGGCAATTATAGAATGTACATGCTGTTACCAGTGGCAGTTATAGAATGTACATGCTGTTCTCAGTGGCAGTTATATAATGTACATGATGTTACCAGTGGCAGTTATAGAATGTACATGCTGTTCTCAGTGGCAGTTATAGCATGTACATGCTGTTATCAGTGGCAATTATAGAATGTACATGCTGTTATCAGTGGCCTTTATAGAATGTACATGCTGTTATCAGTGGCCTTTATAGAATGCACATGCTGTTATCAGTGGTAATTATAGAATGTACATGCTGTTATCAGTAGCAGTTATAGAATGTACATGCTGTTATCAGTGGCCTTCATAGAATGTACATGCTGTTATCAGTAGCAGTTATAGAATTATAGAATGTACATGCTGTTATCAGTGGCAATTATAGAATGTACATGCTGTTATCAGTAACAGTTATAGAATTATAGAATGTACATGCTGTTATCAGTGGCCTTTATAGAATGTACATGCTGTTATCAGTAGCAGTTATAGAATTATAGAATGTACATGCTGTTATCAGTAGCAGTTATAGAATGTACATGCTGTTATCAGTGGCCTTTATAGAATGTACATGCTGTTCTCAGTAGCAGTTATAGAATTATAGAATGTACATGCTGTTATCAGTGGCCTTTATAGAATGTACATGCTGTTATCAGTAGCAGTTATAGAATTATAGAATGTACATACTGTTATCAGTGGCAATTATAGAATGTACATGCTGTTGCCAGTGGCAGTTATAGAATGTACATGCTGTTCTCAGTGGCAGTTATAGAATGTACATGCTGTTATCAGTGGCAATTATAGAATGTACATGCTGTTATCAGTGGTAATTATAGAATGTACATGCTGTTATCAGTAGCAGTTGTAGAATGTACATGCTGTTATCAGTAGCAGTTATAGAATGTACATGCTGTTATCAGTGGCCTTTATAGAATGTACATGCTGTTATCAGTAGCAGTTATAGAATTACAGAATGTACATGCTGTTATCAGTGGCAATTATAGAATGCACATGCTGTTATCAGTAACAGTTATAGAATTATAGAATGTACATGATGTTATCAGTGGTAATTATAGAATGTACATGCTGTTATCAGTAGCAGTTATAGAATTATAGAATGTACATGCTGTTATCAGTAGCAGTTATAGAATTATAGAATGTACATGCTGTTATCAGTAGCAGTTATAGAATTATAGAATGTACATGCTGTTATCAGTAGCAGTTATAGAATTGTAGAATGTACATGCTGTTATCAGTGGCCTTTATAGAATGTACATGCTGTTATCAGTAGCAGTTATAGAATTATAGAATGTACATGCTGTTATCAGTGGCCTTTATAGAATGTACATGCTGTTATCAGTAGCAGTTATAGAATTATAGAATGTACATGCTGTTATCAGTGGCCTTTATAGAATGTACATGCTGTTATCAGTAGCAGTTATAGAATGTATATGCTGTTATCAGTGGCCTTTATAGAATGTACATGCTGTTATCAGTGGCCTTTATAGAATGTACATGCTGTTATCAGTAGCAGTTATAGAATGTACATGCTGTTATCAGTGGCCTTTATAGAATGTACATGCTGTTATCAGTAGCAGTTATAGAATTATAGAATGTACATACTGTTATCAGTGGCAATTATAGAATGTACATGCTGTTGCCAGTGGCAGTTATAGAATGTACATGCTGTTCTCAGTGGCAGTTATAGAATGTACATGCTGTTATCAGTGGCAATTATAGAATGTTCATGCTGTGACCAGTGGTAGTTATAGAATTATAGAATGTACATGCTGTTCTCAGTGGCAGTTATAGAATGTACATGCTGTGACCAGTGGTAGTTATAGAATTATAGAATGTACATGCTGTTATCAGTAGCAGTTATAGAATTATAGAATGTACATGCTGTTCTCAGTGGCAGTTATAGAATGTACATGCTGTTATCAGTAGCAGTTATAGAATTATAGAATGTACATGCTGTTATCAGTGGCAATTATAGAATATACATGCTGTTATCAGTGGCAATTATATAAAGTACGTGCTGTTATCAGTGGCGTTTATAGAATGTACATGCTGTTATCAGTAGCAGTTATATAATTATATAATGTACATACTGTTATCAGTGGCAATTATAGAATGTACATGATGTTACCAGTGGCCTTTATAGAATGTACATGCTGTTCTCAGTAGCAGTTATAGAATTATAGAATGTACATGCTGTTATCAGTGGCCTTTATAGAATGTACATGCTGTTATCAGTAGCAGTTATAGAATGTACATGCTGTTATCAGTAGCAGTTATAGAATGTATATGCTGTTATCAGTGGCAAATATAGAATGTACATGCTGTTATCAGTGGCAAATATAGAATGTACATGCTGTTATCAGTGGCAATTATAGAATGTACATGCTGTTATCAGTGACAATTATAGAATGTACATGCTGTTATCAGTGGCAATTATAGAATGTACATGCTGTTATCAGTGACAATTATAGAATGTACATGCTGTTATCAGTGACAATTATAGAATGTGCATGCTGTTATCAGTGGCAATTATAGAATGTATATGCTGTTATCAGTGCCAATTATAGAATGTATGTGCTGTTATCAGTTACTCTGCTGACAAATACACACTCTTATCTCTGCTGAGCTGTGATTGGCTAGTGGTAAATTTGAATTGTGTAGCAGACAACAAAATATATTTAAGGATGTAGCATTTTAAAGTATTGAATTGATTTCATATTTCACTGAACAAATCTCTGACCATATATTCAAGAACAGTTTAGTATGCTAAATTTCAGTTGATTCAGTGAGGCAGGGATATCTAAAATTTCAATTTTCTCTTCACCTGCAATGCTTATAGACAATGCTTCACCTGCAATGTTTATAGACGATGCTTCACCTGCAATGCTTATAGACAGTGCTTCACCTGCAATGCTTATAGATGGTGCTTCACCTGCAATGTTTATAGACGGTGCTTCACCTGCAATGCTTATAGATGGTGCTTCACCTGCAATATTTATAGACGGTGCTTCACCTGCAATGTTTATAGACGGTGCTTCACCTGCAATGCTTATAGACGGTGCTTCACCTGCAATGCTTATAGACGGTGCTTCACCTGCAATGCTTATAGACGGTGCTTCACCTGCAATGTTTATAGATGGTGCTTGACCTTCACCTGCAATGTTTATAGACGGTGCTTCACCTGCAATGTTTATAGACGGTGCTTCACCAGCAATGCTTATAGACGGTGCTTCACCTGCAATGTTTATAGACAGTGCTTCACCTGCAATGTTTATAGACGGTGCTTCACCTGCAATGCTTATAGACGGTGCTTCACCTGGATTGCTTATAGACAGTGCTTCACCTGCAATGCTTATAGATGGTGCTTCACCTGCAATGCTTATAGACGGTGCTTCACCTGCAATGTTTATAGACGGTGCTTCACATGCAATGTTTATAGACAGTGCAACATATGGCAACAAAATAGACATGTTCTCTTGATTTTGCTTAAATTATAGTATGAGTATGACTCCAGTCTTTAAACATAAAAGTTACCGCAACATATAACAAAGAAGTTGTAAAACTTAAAAGTCCACATTCTGCTGTGTAGTAGCTGTTGATGTTAGACTTTCAGTAAAATGATAGAATAAAAGAGGTCTTCACAACATTATTGTTCTGAAATGACAGGACAATGGCTTGGCACTTATGTTTGTATACTCTATGTTTATAATTCGCTTGTTTTCAGTTCCAGCTCCGATCCTGAAAAGAAAAAGGTCAAAAAGAATGAAGATACAAGCAAAAGTGTTGAAGATAGACGAGTTTCTGGAGAGGTAATGTTGAGTGTACTGAGTGTTGAAGATAGACGAGTTTCTGGAGAGGTAATGTTGAGTGTACTTAGTGTTGAAGATAGACGAGTTTCTGGAGAGGTAATGTTGTGTGTACTGAGTGTTGAAGATAGACGAGTTTCTGGAGAGGTAATGTTGAGTGTACTTAGTGTTGAAGATAGACGAGTTTCTGGAGAGGTAATGTTGAGTGTACTTAGTGTTGAAGATAGACGAGTTTCTGGAGAGGTAATGTTGAGTGTACTGAGTGTTGAAGATAGACGAGTTTCTGGAGAGGTAATGTTGAGTGTACTGGGTGTTGAAGATAGACGAGCTTCTGGAGAGGTAATGTTGAGTGTACTGGGTGTTGAAGATAAGACGAGTTTCTGGAGAGGTAATGTTGAGTGTACTGGGTGTTGAAGATAGACGAGTTTCTGGAGAGGTAATGTTGAGTGTACTGAGTGTTGAAGATAGACGAGTTTCTGGAGAGGTAATGTTGAGTGTACTTAGTGTTGAAGATAGACGAGTTTCTGGAGAGGTAATGTTGAGTGTACTTAGTGTTGAAGATAGACGAGTTTCTGGAGAGGTAATGTTGAGTGTACTGAGTGCTGAAGATAGACGAGTTTCTGGAGAGGTAATGTTGAGTGTACTGTGTGTTGAAGATAGACGAGCTTCTGGAGAGGTAATGTTGAGTGTACTGAGTGTTGAAGATAGACGAGTTTCTGGAGAGGTAATGTTGAGTGTACTTAGTGTTGAAGATAGACGAGTTTCTGGAGAGGTAATGTTGAGTGTACTGAGTGTTGAAGATAGACGAGTTTCTGGAGAGGTAATGTTGAGTGTACTTAGTGTTGAAGATAGACGAGTTTCTGGAGAGGTAATGTTGAGTGTACTTAGTGTTGAAGATAGACGAGTTTCTGAGAGGTAATGTTGAGTGTACTGGGTGTTGAAGATAGACGAGCTTCTGGAGAGGTAATGTTGAGTGTACTGGGTGTTGAAGATAGACGAGTTTCTGGAGAGGTAATGTTGAGTGTACTGGATGTTGAAGATAGACGAGTTTCTGGAGAGGTAATGTTGAGTGTACTTAATGTTGAAGATAGACGAGTTTCTGCAGAGGTAATGTTGAGTGTACTTAGTGTTGAAGATAGACGAGTTTCTGGAGAGGTAATGTTGAGTGTACTGAGTGTTGAAGATAGACGAGTTTCTGGAGAGGTAATTTTGAGTGTACTGAGTGTTGAAGATAGACGAGTTTCTGGAGAGGTAATGTTGAGTGTACTGGGTGTTGAAGATAGACTAGTTTCTGGAGAGGTAATGTTGAGTGTACTGAGTGTTGAAGATAGACGAGTTTCTGGAGAGGTAATGTTGAGTGTACTGGGTGTTGAAGATAGACTAGTTTCTGGAGAGGTAATGTTGAGTGTACTGAGTGTTGAAGATAGACGAGTTTCTGGAGAGGTAATGTTGAGTGTACTGAGTGTTGAAGATAGACGAGTTTCTGGAGAGGTAATGTTGAGTGTACTTAGTGTTGAAGATAGACGAGTTTCTGGAGAGGTAATGTTGAGTGTACTGAGTGTTGAAGATAGACGAGTTTCTGGAGAGGTAATGTTGAGTGTACTGGGTGTTGAAGATAGACGAGCTTCTGGAGTGGTAATGTTGAGTGTACTGGGTGTTGAAGATAAGACGAGTTTCTGGAGAGGTAATGTTGAGTGTACTGGGTGTTGAAGATAGACGAGTTTCTGGAGAGGTAATGTTGAGTGTACTGAGTGTTGAAGATAGACGAGTTTCTGGAGAGGTAATGTTGAGTGTACTTAGTGTTGAAGATAGACGAGTTTCTGGAGAGGTAATGTTGAGTGTACTTAGTGTTGAAGATAGACGAGTTTCTGGAGAGGTAATGTTGAGTGTACTGAGTGCTGAAGATAGACGAGTTTCTGGAGAGGTAATGTTGAGTGTACTGTGTGTTGAAGATAGACGAGCTTCTGGAGAGGTAATGTTGAGTGTACTGAGTGTTGAAGATAGACGAGTTTCTGGAGAGGTAATGTTGAGTGTACTTAGTGTTGAAGATAGACGAGTTTCTGGAGAGGTAATGTTGAGTGTACTGAGTGTTGAAGATAGACGAGTTTCTGGAGAGGTAATGTTGAGTGTACTTAGTGTTGAAGATAGACGAGTTTCTGGAGAGGTAATGTTGAGTGTACTTAGTGTTGAAGATAGACGAGTTTCTGGAGAGGTAATGTTGAGTGTACTGAGTGTTGAAGATAGACGAGTTTCTGGAGAGGTAATGTTGAGTGTACTGGGTGTTGAAGATAGACAAGCTTCTGGAGAGGTAATGTTGAGTGTACTGGGTGTTGAAGATAGACGAGTTTCTGGAGAGGTAATGTTGAGTGTACTTAGTGTTGAAGATAGACGAGTTTCTGGAGAGGTAATGTTGAGTGGACTGAGTGTTGAAGATAGACGAACTTCTGTGTACTGAGTGTTGAAGATAGACGAGCTTCTGGAGAGGTAATGTTGAGTGTACTGAGCAGTCTTGTAATATCAAACTGCAAATTCAATATAGTTATTCACAAATAAACATAGACTTTCATAATAAGAAAAAACTTAAAAATCTCTGACATTAATTCATGGTCCTCTAGCGATCTTGTATAAATGAAGACTCTGGTGTCAGTTTTAAGCCGAGTCAATTTGACCTCATCCTTGGGGGTCATATGTGCAGTTTTAATAGGAATTTGAAAATCTTGAAAAATTCTTCTCTGAAACTAGAAGTGCTAGTGGTCTTATATTTTAGCTGTAGCATAAGCTGATGGTCGGTCCTATACAAAGTTAGTTCAAATATTGACGCGGGGGTAAGTTTGGCCCTGCCCAAGGCATCGCATCTTTTACATGGACATATATAGGGCAAAGCACTCTACCAAGCAGTGCTCAAGAAGTAGGATAGCCCGACGCCCGGGGCTCCTAGAAATCCATTCCGGGTGGGTCTCATTTTGCAGACGAGGAGCCCGTCGGGCCTGTCTTAAAAAAAAAAAAAAAAAAAAAAAAAAAAAAAAAAAATCCCCCAAAAAATCAGTTTTTATGGATCTCAAGCTCAAGTTCCTCAAGACAAAATACTCCCATGTGTATTGTGAACTGTGAAAACACTTGCAATAAAGTAATTAAAATGTGTTATACACACATTGAAACAATAAGAAGTTTGAATATTTTGCCTGGCTTCGTGTCGGCAGTTTGTCACAACTTTGAGGTCGACAATTGTTGACATAAAACTCATTATTCTGCTATTAGGGTTGTGTTTTCTTTCCTTTGTGATAAGAAATACCGTTTTTGTCATTAAAAACACACTAATGCATGAAAAAAAATCGTTATTGATGGTATTTCGATTGAATGCTTGTGAAATGTTCGGGCCGTAAAAGTGCGGTGTCATAGTAGTTCGGATGGTACATAATTTCGGATATATTATTATTATTTTTTTTTTTTTTTTTTTTTTTTTTTACATAATCAAATAAGAAAAACTGTCCTTTACAAAAACATGTTGGTGGAAAGAAAAATATATATACTGTATATGTATAAATACAGATATAAAGTATATTTCTATTCATTATTTAAGGTGTAAGGAGTTCCTGGAATCCTACTTTTAAATGAATTCTAGTCTAGGCTCCTAATTCTTTACTTGGAGAAAGTGGTGACAAAAAGAAAAAATATAGCCAGAGGAGGCTCTGATAGTCTCATAAAACCTGATTAAAAATTTGGCTCCAAGTTTAGCTCCAGTTTCACCAAGTCGGCTCTGATTATTATTGTTTGCCAAAAGTGCTAGTACTCTTCTTTGCATTGGTTATAAATTACTATGTAATATTCTATTCTAACATATTTTAAACGAAATGGTAAATAAGTCCGCTGACCAGGGAGCATAAAGTGGTAGCAAAAAGAAAAATATAGTCAGAGGAGGTTCTGAGCTTGATTAATACATACGTAACAAAATTAATGTGTGCTATAAAAGTGAATAAAGACACATTTCCAATAAGAAAAAAATATTGGACCTTTCCATTTTAAATCAGGGCCTGTCCATTTCAAATCAGGGCCTGTCCATTTCAAATCGGGGCCTGTCCATTTTCAGAAGCAACAAGCCCTAGGCCTGTCTCTTAAAATAATTTTCTTTGAGCACTGCCAAGTTCGGTCAAATAGTGATCATGAAGTCTTGCTGCACCCTAGTGGTCACAGTTCTTCATAGTTATAGGAAAATTAAACTTATTATCTTCTTTTCTCTGAAACTTTATGACCTAGAGTTCCATTATTTTGCATGAAGCAAACCGTATTCATTGTGTATATTGCACACTTTTTTCCCCCCAGATTTTGGACTTGAAGAAGGGATGTGGCGTTTTATGTGCGGTCCCTTTTATTTTAACAGGTCAACTTCAGTTCAATTTATACTCGCTGGTAAACAGCTGATCAAGTTTTCTGACCTTTTTTTGCTCGAAAAAGAGGAAACATATGTTATTTGTTCAATTATTTTATTATATGTGCCAAAAGTTATCACATGTGCTACATAGCAATCATATTGTAGCAGAGATGTAAATAGATTAGATTCTACAGTGATATCAACATCATATCGTAGAACCCTTGATATAGGAATTTGGTATAGATCTACTAGGTATAAATTATTGATATAATAAATGGTTTTATTTATTACTATTGTATATTATATCCACTGTTTCACTGGACCAGTATGTATAGTAAAAAAGTGTAAAAAAGTGTACTCACTGATAAAACGAGCATTTCACATTGATTATTTTACCCCAGAAACGAGAGGAGGAGTTTGAGACAGATGAGGTTTACACAGACTCCAGTGCGTTCTTAAAGGTAGGTGACATGGATGACTTATATTTAGAGTAGATATACTTCACATTTTTAGCTCGAAATCAAAGAAAAATAGTTTTTGCAGAAGCTCTGGCGTCCCGTTAAATTCACATCCGAGGTTGTTATATTGGATGTTACTGGATCAGTCTTGATGAGCCTGCGTGAACTTCTTTGTGTTGGAATTGACCATACACCTATTCAATTTGGTATCAGGTCACTGGTGGTCAGAGGTCAGGGTCAGATTAAACTTTAAGTAAACCTTCAAACTAGTTAAATTTATGTAAAATTTGTTGTTTTAATGAGCCGTTTTGGGGTTTAAATTAGCACTGTGATGTATATACATGTATATATGCTTGATAAATCAATGTTGCATGTTGTTACAGGGAACACAAAGTGCCAACCCACACAATGACTACTGTCAACATTTTGTCGACACAGGAGAGAGAGCACAGAACTTTATCCGAGATGTTGGTATGTAATACCGTCTGCCCTAACCTACAGGCTCAACGTGTCGTATGGGAAAGATAATTTGACTACACCAAGTATTAAAGGGACAATGTCCAAAACTTTTAGCTTATATAACACGAAATAATTACATTGACAAACATTAAACACTTACAATTATTGAATATTTTCTAAATAAAAACAAGATTGTTTGACGGAATTCAATAGCGGTACAAAAAAGTACCTCTTCCTGAGTTTGAACTCGCAGCCCAAACTAAAATTACAATTGTGGGTAATAATAGTGAGAGCGCAATAGTCGAGAGCGCTACCAACTGAGTCATGTATACATTTCACTAAATAAAAATCAAGACAGTTATTTGGTTATGCTCAATATCTGCTTACTTACGGAGAGTGTCCCTTTAAGATAAAAAGATAATTGGCCGCACATATTTTGCTGCATTATTATCTTCCATGCCAAGTAGTGGATGATAATTGAATAAGTGTTTAATAAGTACACTTATATATTGGCAAGAACGGTCTAGTGAATATCTTACTTAGCTGTCCTATAGCTATTGGAAATGTGCAGTAGAATCAAGAGAATACTGTTATGAACAGATTTTTTCAGAATATTTTACAAAACTGAGTCTATATATAGATGGATCTAAAAAGAAAGTGAAACTAATATAGTTTTGTATAACTATGTCAGCTGGTATCCTGTAGCTATGTCCATTGGCCTCCTCAACATCTCACAACACATCTGTTTTTTGCACTGCTCTCCACATGCAGCAGGACCTTTCTGGACCACTATACAACTTCCTGAATTTTCTTTAGAAGGTCCATTGCTTGGAATATCCTGCAAAAAATACGAGGTTGACATGTCCGTCCATCCGTCCTTAAGCTTCCTTCCGTCCGTCCTGAAAAGTTTGTGTGTCTATCTCCTCCCACACTTTTCAACCGATTACTTCGAAACTTTACAGGATGCTTACCTATGATGTCAAGATGTGCATGTCGTTTCAGCGTCAAAATCGACCCAGTATTACCGGAGTTATGGCCCCTCTTTCGTCAAATTTTGTCGAACTATCTTGTGTGTCTATTCACTCCCAGAGTTTTCAACCAATTGCTTCGAAACTTTACAGGATGCTTACCTAGGACGTCAAATCGATTCAACGTCAAAATCGACCTCGTATTATCAAAGTTACGGCCCTTTTTGCGTTAAATTGTACGCTAAAATATCTAGTGTGTCTATTTCCTCCCCTACTTTTCAACCGAGTGTTTCAAAACATTTCAGGATGCTTACATATGATGTATAGATGTGCAGATCGATTCAGCATCAATATCAACCTTGTATTACCGGAGTTTTCGTTAAATATTACGTAAAATATCTTCTGTCTATCTCCTCCCACAGTTGTCAACCGATTGTTTTGAAATTGTACAGGATCCTTACGCATGATGCCAATATGTGCATATCGATTCGGCATTAATATCGGCCATGTAATACAGGAGTTATGGCCCTTTTTCTTAATTGTTACGTATCTCCTGCTACTTTTTCACCCGATTTTTATGAAACTTCACAGAAAGTATTAGGATGATGTCTAGTAGCACATATTATCAGGATGTTTGAATATTTTTTGGCGGAGTTACGGGACTTCGAATCTAAAGCTTGTCCTTTCAACACTTACGTTTTTCATCCGATTTTCATGATTTTTTATAGGATGTGTCAGTATGATTTCTAGTTGCTTAAACTTATTTGGCCGTTCCGGTTGAATGTGTTTTTTCTCGAGGTTTTTCAAATTAAAATCGTGTCCGCTCAACTCCTACATTTCTCATCTGATTATCATGAAGCTTTATAGGAAGTATTACTATGATGTCTAATAGCACATACTATCAGGACGTTTCAGTTTAAAGATTTGGCAAAGATACTGGACTTTGAAATTTTCAAATGTAAAGCGTTTTCGCACAATACCTCCTACATGTTCATCTGATTTTCATGAAACTGTGTCAAGGAGCGCATATTGTCAGGACGTTCCAATTGTAGATTTTTGCGGAGTTAATGGACTTTGATTTTGTTCAAATACAAAACATGTCCGCTTAACCCCTCCTACAGTTTTTCATCCGATTGTATTTCACGTATTTACCTTTATTCGGCGAGCATCCATTGGTTCTACCGATTATTTATTTTTACTGCATTTAGATATCAATTGACGACAGATTGTTAGTTTTTAATTTCAATAAAGCATCGTATACATATTCCATATAACGGTTCCGAGCATAATCAAACATCAGTACAATTGTCGGCGAAGGATTATTTATCGCATTGTTTGTATTCGTCTAAAATGCGATATAAGTATCCTCAAACATGTAACTTCTGGAAAGAAGCATA